>NIVC01002368.1:0-52521 GCA_002269645.1 Macrostomum lignano
TTGGCGATTGACCATGAAAATTTGAACACTTAGTTAACACTTAGAGAAACAGACCCAAGCCAACAGAGGGCTCCGGCACTGCCTCTTCTTTTCGGACTTGAATATATTTTCGGATAAAAATAGAAAATCCCGATCATATGCACACCAGACTACTAATGGTACAATTTTAGCCTGATATATAATTTTAGTCCATTTATTCACACAAAATCGGTTGATTTTCGTTAATGTCTTATCAGCTTAGATAACTGTAGCAAAGTTTCGAACAAAAGCAATCGCATAGCCACTTATACTACTAGTAGTAGGAAGAAAATTACTTCTTGTGCTGTTATTATTTAGCCGTAAAACAAGTACAACACAATTGAGAACGAATTTAATGAATAGCTACGGCTGTACATAGATTACATAGATACATATATAATAAAAATTGCTATTTAAACTGTATGATATAAAATGACGCAGTGACAAAGGATTAAGGGAAAAGACAGATAAGCAAAGAGGGCCGAGTACGAGCTGGGACGAAATGCCACAATTAGAAATGAAGCAGACAGAGAAAAATTTGCGCAGAGTAGCGCAAAGTGCACGATTTTTTCAGTTTAGTTTTTCAGGCTTATATAAACAAAATATGATGGCTATGTGGCAAAGAGACAAACTGAGGATTAAACAGCATAGACAGGGAGACAGAAAATTAAAGAATATACAATAGACATGTAAAAAAGATGTAACAAATTGAAATTTACCAAACGCGCAAGGCCAAGAGCATTTACTACAAATTTTGCTTTTTTATTTTTTAAACTTTCGATACATATCGGTATTACACTTGACAAAGTTGCAGGTAATTATTTAAAAAACTATTAACTCAATTTTATGCATCATTCGATACATATCGGCATTTGACAATTAGTATGTATCCAGCGAAACATGCTTTCGATACATATCGGTATCAAAAACACCGAAAAAGTCTGAATCGGTACGTTAAAAAGTCTGACGAACTATTTTGCCTACTAGTTTTTAGTTAGTGTACAAGTAACATGGATAGCACGAGCAAAACTTAAAATAAAGAAAGGGGATTATAAATATTTTGGACACAAGCAAAAAAAGAAAAACAGAGAAACAAGTACTTACAATGTTTCAGAGCAGAATAAAATATTGGAATCCTTAGAATCCAATACTCAGCTGTATTACAATTAAATTGGAAAATATAGAATTTCAGAGAATTAAGTTACAGCGACTAAAAACCCAAACGAGACTACTTGAAGTAATAGTGGTAGTAGTAATCGTAAAATATAATTCAGAAGTAGTTTGACGCCGCTCGAAGATGGAACGGATGCAACGGGGCGCCCTCGTCTAGGCGAGCCAGCACAGCTTGCAGATGAACTTCCACGGTGTTCTCAAAGAAGCTCACGTTGCCAGAGTGCAGCGAGGCCTTCACCTCGGCTAGTAAAGAGCGGACGGGCCCGTAGTCCTGTGGGAAAGAGACAAATAGTTTGTATCAAATGGGCACTGGCAATTCTACAATTCTCGAATTCTCGATTTTAACCTAGAGAAAAACAGACTCAAATTTTACATACTAAATTACAAAGGGGCAAAACTTAAGAGGCGCCAATATTTGGTGTCTCGGTTGGCGCCCCTGTCTCTTGCTGAGCGCCCCTGTATCTTGGTGAGCGCCCGTCTCTTGGTGGACACCCCTGTCTCTTGGTGAGCGCCCTATGTCTCTTGGTGAGCGCCCTATGTCTCTTGGTGAGCGCCCTATGTCTCTTGGTGAGCGCCCTATGTCTCTTGGTGAGCGCCCCCTGTATCTTGGTCAGCGCCCCTGTATCTTGGTGAGCGCCCCTGTCTCTTGGTGAGCGCCCCCTGTCTCTTGGTGAGCGCCCCTGTCTCTTGGTGAGCGCCCCTGTCTCTTGGTGAGCGCCCCCTGTCTCTTGGTGAGCGCCCCTGTCTCTTGGTGAGCGCCCCCTGTCTCTTGGTGAGCGCCCCTGTCTCTTGGTGAGCGCCCCTGTCTCTTGGTGAGCGCCCCTGTTTCTTGTGAGCGCCCCCTGTCTCTTGGTGAGCGCCCTATGTCTCTTGGTGAGCGCCCCTGTTTCTTGGTGAGCGCCCCTGTTTCTTGTGAGCGCCACCTGTCTCTTGGTGAGCGCCCCCTGTCTCTTGGTGAGCGCCACTGTATCTTGGTGAGCGCCCCTGTCGCTTGGTGGACACCCCTGTCTCTTGGTGGACACCCCTGGTCTCTTGATGGACACCCCTGGTCTCTTGGTGGACACCCCTGTCTCGATAGACCGATGTATGCAATCGACAGAAAATTTGATCTCCTGTCATTCGTCGAGCGTGGTTAGTTAATACCAATACCTCAAATATTCGAGTTTATTGGGTGTCACAAGAGCCGTAAGAACGCATATTCAAGATGTTGCCTCAAAAAAGGGCCGTTTAAACAATTAGTTACCTGCTCCTCCGGACGCCGCTCGGCAACCCGACGCAGTAGAGCAAGCAGCGTCACCAGTTGCGTAACCAAATCGGCGCTCTTCAAATTGCGCAACGGCCCGCCAGCCAGGCGAGTCTCGGCCCGGCTAACAGCCGACACGGCCAATTCGCCGGCTTTGGATTTCAGTTCGACCGCCGGATCGGGCGGCAGGCCGCGCTCGTGGCCAAGCTCGCCGGCCAGCTGGGCGGCGCTGGTTAAATGTGGCCGCAGTTCCGTATTGAGCCGGCGCAAACCCAGCAGACAGGCCGAGTAGTCGTGCACGAGCTGCAGACTGGCTGGCCTAGCCGAGGTGACCAACAGTTCGGCTTGATCGTTTAGCTGGCGCAGATCGTCTAGGCAGCGTTTCTTGCGCTCTACCATCTTCATCAGGCGGGTAAGCACCTGCAAGGAGATGTAAAAGAACGAATGTTTATTACGCATCTACGGCCTGCGCACTGACACGAGTATTTTAGAATGTACTTTAAGAGAAACGGTTAATAACTAGATCACTTTAGCGACCCTCCTAGAATGCACTTTATCGACCTCCCAGAATGCACTCTTAGCGACCTCCCAGAATGCACTCTTAGCGACCTTCCAGAATGCACTCTTAGCGACCTCCCAGAATGCACTCTTAGCGACCTTCCAGAATGCACTCTTAGCGACCTTCCAGAATGCACTCTTAGCGACCTTCCAGAATGCACTCTTAGCGACCTTCCAGAATGCACTCTTAGCGACCTTCCAGAATGCACTCTTAGCGACCTTCCAGAATGCACTCTTAGCGACCTTCCAGAATGCACTCTTAGCGACCTTCCAGAATGCACTCTTAGCGACCTTCCAGAATGCACTCTTAGCGACCTTCCAGAATGCACTCTTAGCGACCTTCCAGAATGCACTCTTAGCGACCTTCCAGAATGCACTTTAGAGACCATCCCAGAATTCATGTACTTTAGCGACCTTCCTAGAATGTACTTAAGCACAAAAATTACAAAGCTTCATTTGACTCACCAGCAGAAACCGAATAGCGTAGCCGCTAAACGAGTCCTCCTCGTTCAAGCCGAGCATCTGAGCCGATCGGGTCACGCTGGACACAACCAGCGGCGGCATCTCTGCGGCGGCCGCGCTCGTCAGGCCGCCGAGCTTCACAACGCCGCCTGGGGTGACCTCGCCAATGTCGCCGACGCCGCCAATTCGATGACCGGAAGCGGACGCGCTGTTAGCGGACGATTGAGCCAGCAGCCTGGCCGGGGTGAACAGCGCCCTAGACGGCTGGTGGTTGGTCTTGTAGGAGGCCAAGGGAATGCTCTCCTGTTCCATGATCGAGCGAACCTCATAGTCTGGTATGGACCGGGTCCCTAGCGGCTGCTTGACAAAAGTGACCCGGTAGCAATGATTGTAGCCGTCAATTGCGTCAACAACGCCGGCGTAGAGACCGTCGGTTGGATAGCGAACCCTGGCTACCACCTGGTTAAGTGGGTAGCATTTCGGTTAGACATTATAGCTAAAAACTAGTTTAAAATCAAACCGATATGAATCGCAAAAGGCTACAATATTTGTATGAATTTCTTGGAAAACAATTTAAATCCCAATATCAAAGAGCTAAACTGCAGAGTTCAGTCTTGACCACAACTAGAAATTACCATTGGGGACAAATAATGCATAGAAGCATAAAATCTATAAATCGAAAGCTGATTTCGATACATATCGTTTGAGAAAGAATAAGTGATAGTTAGGGAAAATTAAAATGTATAAAAGTACAGTTGTTAGCAATTATCGGACTGCGCAAATATTGACCGATATGTATCGAAAATATTTATTACTTATTAATCGGTAATTTAAGCCGATGTGTATCGAAGAAATTTATCACTGGTCGGTACTCTTAAGCCGATATTTATCAAAGATATTTACCGCTAATCGGTTATTCTTAAAGCCGATATGTATTGAAATCTTTATTACTATCGGTTATTTCAAGCAGATATGTATCGAAAACACTAATTACTATCGTCAAGTTTAGACCGATATGTATCGAAATTAATTATAACAAACGAAGAACAGCACTCACATTAGTGCCAATAATAAGCGGCATTGGCACTCGCAGATCATCCGGCAATTCCCGAACACTTTCGCCTTCTTTAAGGGATCGACGCCTTTGCAGCGAACGGATTTTATCGCGCCGTTCGTGCAAAGCTCGACGCTCCTCGGCGAAGAAGGCCGGCGAACAGCGGCGCGGTTTGCCAAGCAGTTTGCGAATCAGCGACCACTGCGCTCTGGTTAAGCGCCTGGTGCGCAATAGCGGGAAAGTTTCGCGTAGACAATTTTGAAAATCGTTCGGCCCAAGGAAGAGCGGCCGGTCTAGGTTAGAATAGAACCATTCGTAGAACACCCATCGGTGCGCCTTGGGCAGCTTCAGCATGTTCTTCAGGTGGGTGGCGTTCATAGCGCAGGTGTTCCTCTGCTCGCTAGGATAGAGCTGATGCTGCTGCTGCAGCTGGTGATGATGATGCTGGCGTTGAAGATGACGCTGTTGCTGATGATGCTGGTGCAACTGATGGGCCTGTTGCTGCTGCTGTGGCAAGCCAAAGCCCTGGCCGCTATCGAGCTGTTGACGAACTTTAGCCTGCGCGTGTATTTTTGGTTGCAAATTTAATAAATTGGTTACCCCTTTCTTTTGAAGTTCGATGCTGTCTAATTTTTAACTCTTATTTTAACTATATTAACTATATCTATATTAACTTTCTCTCTTAAAGTCTCTTTATCCGGCCCTCGGGTTCTTTAAAACTAGACAATATCAATCCGGCCTGCTCAAGGTTTGACTCTTTTTAGCTCATTCTCCGAATCCCTCTCTCTTCTTTGTCCTCTCTTGCCTCAGAAGTGTAAATGATAGGGTGAAGATTTTTCTATTTACGCATTGTGTGGTTCTGATGCTTAAAATACAGTAAAACAGGTAAATCACCTTGTTCAATTTGGCAGGCTTGGCCTGCTTTCGCTCTTTCACGCTGGTCGCACCGGCAGAGGCATCGGCGCCGCCGAAAGAGCTCTGCATACGGAGGAACACCTGCGCCTCGGGTCCGTAGTCGTACAGGGTGTCATCATTCTGATAAGCGGCCGCGGCTTCAGCTCGACCTGAGGACCGGCCACTGCCAGATTGGCGCTCCTTCAATTGTTTCTGCTGCTTTTTTGACAAGCGCGACTGTTGCTGCTGCTTCTGCACTTGCTGCTGTTGCTGTTGTTCCGCCGCTTTTTGCTGCTTTTTCTTTTTCTTTGAAGTGGCAGCAGTGGCAGCGGCAGCAGCGGCGGTGGCGGCTGGAGCGCCAGTCTTGGCAGCCAATTTCTTGTGCTTGGCAAGTTTGGCCAATTTAGCCTGAAGCTTATCGAACTGCTGCTGCTGCTGGCGCTGCTTCTGTCTGGCGCTGCTGCTGGATTTGCTGCGCGTTGACGCGCCAACTGTGGCTGAATGGCCGGAGCCAGCGACGAATTCTTCATAGCCAGTTTCCATGGCAACAGTGGTGCTCTTAATGATATATAGTTGTTAAGGCACCAAGATGAGGAACTGCTTTTGTATAATCACAATAAGCTGTGCTCAGAAGTATTGTGAAATTTTAAAAACCTATTTAAAGTGCCATCACGAGTCATGACTGCAAAAATAACTATCACCCTATTGAAGCCAAAATGTATGTCATATGGTCTGTATTAACTGCACTGTATTTGCACAAATATTGACTTATTTATCTATAGACAAGATAAACTATTTTAAACCATTTTTATATAGTGATGAAAATTTAAGCTAGTAGATCTACTTTGGTTGCAATCAATTTGCCAAAAGTCAATTTGCTAAAAGCAGGTTGTTTTGCTTAAATTTTTATGATATAGGTTTATTGTAAAATAAACAATTGAACTAATAAACTAATAAACAAATAAACAAATAAAATTAAAAAGTCAGTGGCAAAAATATAGTAAAGTTTATAATTGTTGAAATGCCATAGTTTATTTTGTTATTTATATAAGAAATCTTAATGTAAGTAAAAAAAACCTTAACTTAAAATTAAATACTTTGCATAAAAATGAATAGAAAATGGATTGGCATAAATGGCTGGTATAAAAACCATTATATATGATTTCTGTTTCTGGTAAAGCATTACAACCATGTTTATTTGAAAAAAAGAGAATTTAAATAACTATATATTCTATTGTTGATTTAAACTAAAATAGTTTCATTTCTAGAAATTGTATTATCATAACCAAAAACTTTTCACTTTATTATTTTAATATACAATACAAATAGAAATCTATGTGTGGGTTCCCTGACAGATATTCTTTCCTTTGAACAGATAATTCATACAAAAAATGAATTCATGTTTTGGATACATTCCTTACTTTGATGCCATATTCAGCTTTAAAATTTGTAAGCAGAAATTTTCTATCCCAAAGGAAAAAACATTGGCATAAATGCAAAATGTGTCAAAAGATTAATTCATTTGGCACCCCTTATAAATATATTTTGGAAGCAAATATCTCGGGAAATACAAAAGGTAATCATGTGTCTAAGATGTCATTGCAAAGCTAAGACGTGTCAAGAATTGATAAAAGTTTCAGAGCAAATGATTGAAGCATAGAGACACAGCAATAAATCAAACTTTTTGTTGATCAACGATCTTCAACCAAGATCAACCAAAACTTACTAAGATAAAGAATAGCCCTAAATTGTAAAAAAGTAGTTTTATATATAATATGATAATTGACAGCTAGCCACTAGGGCCTAGTACTAGTAGTAAGGGGCCTATTTTTTCAATTTTAAGCAATAGAACAAGGCCTAGACAGCTAGACCTAGGTCCTAGACCTAGATTAGATCTGAAATATTTCTTTGGCTTAATATTAATAAAGGTTAAATCCAAGAATATATGATCCTTAGACTCAAGGCCTTGTCCCTACTGAACAGAAAACATTCATGTCATGACTTAGGCCTAATTCAATAATTGTTACTTGGACCCTATAATAAAAATTATTGGCCTAGACCATATATTGCACAGCCAGCCCCAGCCTAGCCTATCCAGATTCGAGACCTTGGACCTATTATTTATAGACTTTAAACTTATAAAGGCAGAGGGTGATTAAAGAATAGCCTGATTTTTCAGTAGGTCTAGTCTAGGCTAGGCCTAGGCCTATATACAAATCTAATCTAGGATAGGCTTTAGCCAGAAAAAAGGTCTCGCTTGCACCCTTGCACTTCAGCACTTGTGATGTGACCTAGGCTATAAAGTTCTATTTAGTAATAGACTAGACCCTAGCCCTGTCGGGGATTTGGTTAGGCCTTAGGATTTATCCCAAATTGGGACATCAACATAGAAGTACAATGTGTAAAGGCGTAAATGGAATCAAATAGACAGTACTTATTAAATCTTGCTTTTGCAGCCATTTTCTAATGAAATGTTCTTGGAAAGTATGATCCATGCCTTCAATTTCAAATGTTTGCCAGTAAAAATGATAATTCAAATCGCTGGGTGGTAAAAAAAGCGCCAATTTAAGTTACACAATATGTAGCTAATGTAATTTCCCAGAATTTTCTGTGGTAATTTCGAATACTGGACAAAAATAACTACTATGGTGTAAAACTAGACAGCAGAACTTTCATTTCTACTAGGGAATTTGTTTAGGAACCTAAAATTGTAGTTGTTATAAGCTCTGTATCAGTTACCAATACTATATGATTTAGCCAAAACGTATTTATACAAACAAGCACTTTGTCAGCCATTTTTAAAATGCAAAGTATAACAAAAAAGTAATATAGATATACAGACAAACGAACTTTAGTGTAATATTGCATTAATTTACTTAGAAAAAGACTTTTACTTATAGTTATGCTAAAAAACAATTGTTTTTTCTAAATGTCGTAACTATTCTTTCTAACCTCAATTTGAGCGCAGTATATAATTACATGTATAAAAACATCGAAATGACTCAAGGAAACTAAAAATGGCTGTCTTTTCAGCTCAATTCTTCTTTGGTAACGGGCCAACAAAAATATCCAGGAAGTACATGCCCCGTCGATCTTTCAAACGATATTGGGGTTCACCGTACTGGACCAATCCTCATACAGTTAGGGAAAATCAAAGCTGATTACTTAGTATGGAGACCTGGTCAAACAGGTGACAAGGCGATCCGGCGACAGTCAAACCGGGGACAGACAATTCAGCGACAAGCAAGTGTACATATGCACCACCCGCGTCGCTCGAGAATTCAGACCTACATAGTACATGTAGCTTATGTACAATAAATGATATGGTACAGAACAGCAAGATTTTAGCGGTTTTTACGAGCTAAAAAGCTATATACCACAAATTCCAACTCAGGATGTGTTTGGTAAAAATTTTTTGAAATGTCAAGCAGCTAGCTGTCTGCTGCTATAAGTACGAGACTAACCGTAAGATCCACGCTCACAACAAGAGTCGAGATCGTCGAGAGCTCTCGAAGTGATTAAAACCAGAACCAACACTGCACATGCAGTTGCTCCACCCATATACTCGTACATATACAGAAGCCCATAAACAGATGAAGACGTTGAAGTACATGCACAGATCTCAATTGGCTCGATCTAAAGTGATGTAACCGCCCTTGTCGCCTGTCTGCTCTGCTGGGAGACGAACGCATGACCAGAGGGGGCAATGACCGTAGGCTGCCTATGATCGGGCGATGACCTGACGGACCTCCAACACCAGACTGTCCCGCCCACATGAATTGATAGTTTTAGTAGCGCTTTCGTGACCAGAGGGCCAAGGACCCACATGGACCCCATCTGTAGCCAAGGTGCAATAGTTGGTCACTCGGTCATAGTATGACCGAGTGGCTGCCACCACTCTATGTGACCTGGCGCACCTACATGTAGATCTTACTACCAGACCTCTCGAGGCTAGAGCTCCGCCTGGATTGTTACCAGGGAATTTAGGCTAACAGGGGAGACACATGCAGCCGAGTACAGGGACTCTGCTTGGGGCATGATCGGGAACTCTGGGCTCAATATGGAGGATTTCTCAGCCGGGGATCCTTTGTGGCTGTGAGCGAGGCTGATTCGCGGCTTCAATTACTAAGAGTAGTGTGGGGCGAACATGTACTGTCTCTAGTTTAGATTGCTCAGGGCGAAGGGACGCGTCAGCATGGGGTTGCAACCTTCCTACTGCCATTCTGTGCCAAGACTCGCTAATCCCTCTACTGCACGCACACTCCGACCCGCAGCACGCACACACAGGCGGGCTTTGCACGGGGAGAGGCCGTTAGCTTACCCAAACTTCCTTATGCTTTGCCACCCCGGGAGAAAGGCTTAGCAAGCCATGAGTGAAATGATGGTGAACGAGTGAATAATGAGGAGGTTAGCAATAGTTAATAATTAGGCCCTTAGGCGAAATAATCAGGCAATTAGGCGGTTCACTATTGAATAAATACAGCAAAAGATACGGTATCACAATTGGCTCAGCTCTCTAATCAAGCAATGGAAAATAGGCAAACCCCGAATAAGCAAAGGCAATTAGAGCACAATTAGTAACAGGAACTTACCGGCGGCTGCACAGAGAGAGAGAGCGACGGAGTGACCGTGGGCGGCTGTTGGCTGCAGTCGGGCAGGCAGTGAAGCGGCGATGCGCTGAAGCGACGAGGCGCTGATGTAGTTCAGGCGATGCTGAAGATGATTGGCGGTGACAGACCGCGGACCGGCAGATGAGCTCACTTGGGGAGCTGAAGATAACTTGGCGGTAATAGACCGCGGACCGGCAGAGGTTCGTCCTATAGACGAACGGGTCAGATCGAGGTCTGACAGCAAGTCCACAATAGGGACAAGACAAAAGCCTTCTGAGGATTCTCAGGCCGAAAACCGCTTCCTTATATAGCCTTCCCAGCCGCCGCTCCAAGGTCGTTTCCATGACTCCCTCTCTCTGATTGGATGCCGGCAGAATGACGTCAGAATGAGTCATGATGAAAAGCATGAGAACGGCATAGCAACATGAGAAATGGGAAAATTTCGCAAACCAAAAGAGGGGTAGGGGGATAATTGGTGCAGCGGGAGGTCACAAAAGTGTTGCACAAGCAAACATTGATAACAATGGGGCGGGGGTCGAGAACAAAGGAAATGGAAAACGGGGATAAGTGGGGAGAATCGAGAACAATAAAAAAGTAAACATTGGGGAAAAGATGCTAATTGGGTGCGAAAAGGAGAACAAAAGAATAAAAAACGAGAACAATAGAAGCGGAGGTGGGGTGAGTGCCGCATGAGAAATTTGGGGAGGAAAACAATGGCATGAGAAAAGGTTGCGCAAGAGAGGGTGATGAGTCATTGATGAGTCATCGAGGGGAAAGAGGGGTCACAGGACTTGCATCACCGTTTGGGAGTTTGATAAGGGATGGGGTGACGGTGAGCGCACAAAGTACTGTAAGTAGGTACCAAAAGAGGGGGACAGCGCAGGAAAACAGTGCAAAAAGAGACAAAAAAGAGTGGGATTGGGAAAAGTACACAATGAATAGGGTAGAGCGCATAGGAAATAGAGTAGCGGGGGAGGTATAATAGAGAGAGACAGGGGCTCCGGAAGGGCATGTGTGGCGGCGTGGGAGACGGAGCCGAGGCAGCAGGGGGTGCAGCAGAGCGGGAGTCAGCAGGCCTGGTCAAAGACCTGGCCCAGTCTCGACGGCTCTGCTCAGGAGGGTGCACGGTGATTGGAGGTATGCATAAATGTACTATAATATACTGTGCAAAGCAAATGCCCTACTAATACACATGTAAATGTGGATGATGTACACATTAACAGTAGAACTACTACCAAGTGGGGGGGGGATTTCCCCTGACAATTTTTTTGCTGCGCATTGGAGCAACGCAGGCACACGAAATTCAAGAAAACGGGCTAACTTTTGTTGCGCACCTTCTCAAACAAGGATCAAGTTGCCAGCCCTCCAGACCGTTGAGATATTCGACGATTCTGCCAGAAGGTCGGATTTTCCCATAAGCGCCAGTGTATTCAGTACACCCCTGTGCGCCAATCAGCACTGCGCCTCAGTGCAGCCTTCCCAAGTCTCCAAATTTCAACAGCACGTCGACCACATGTGTCTGCATCAGCATTGACTTCGTTGGTCATTGGCCTTTACCCAGGCGGAGCTTCTGGACCTTCAACAGGTGGCTCCAGGTGACTATGGACACCCTGATGCGAATTTCTCTAGTTGTGGGACGATGTAGCCAACAAGTTACTTACTGTGCGATATCGTACCTAAGAAGATGTGCAACAGATGTGACCATCAGAGTACCACAGGTGCCACCTGTTGGAGGTGCCGACGGCGTCGTGGTGATGACTGAATGCTTGAGAGACTAGCTGAGGATGTCCAGCAGTGGCGGCTAGCCCACTGTCGAGGCTTGATGGGCGAAACTAGACCAATACGCATCAGGGTGTCCTGAGTCCCCTGCTGCTACCTGTTGAAGGTCCAGAAGCTCCGCCTGGGTGAGGGCTAGTGACCAACGAAGTCACAGCTGATGCAGATACATCTGGTCGATGATTGGCGCACAGGGGTGTACTGAATACACTGGCGCTTATGGGAAAATCCGACCTTCTGGCAGAATCGTCGAATATCTCAACGGTCTGGAGGGCTGGCGACCTGATTCTTGTTTGAGAAGGTGCGCAACAAAAGTTGGCCCATGTTCTTGAAAAGTTGGCCTGCGTTGCTCCAATATGGCGCAGCAAAAAAATTGTCAGGGGGAATTCCCCCCCCCCTCTTGGTAGTTCGACGGGCGGAAAATGGCTTGGTGTTCTTACTGTTAATATCTTTATATATTCCCTGTGCATGTAGGGGAATTACTGCTCTAGCCTGCTGCCTTGTAGTAAAATTATTGTCTGGTTACTGTATTGTATTGGTACATGTAGTACATCTTCGCTTTTACATGTGCACGCGCAGTTAGAGAAAAGCAGCTATACAGAGAAGTGTGCATGCAAGCATGTGTACTAAGAACGCACATGTTGATCACGAAATGTAAACTTTCAATCACACACACGCCTGTCTAGCGGTATATAGTTTGCTTCCGCAGAAAAATTATCTCTGCAAAAGGCAAGGCGTGAAAGACAGAGTTAATAAGCCTGCTGTAAGTTAGTTCGGTTGTAATGTATCTGCAGGCAGTTTAATAGTGTAGATGCATTAAAAGCGCGTTGTCAGAGAGCCTCCGCAAGAACTACACACGAGCTAATGGCGTCGGCTTTGCCAAGATTTTCCTGCGATGTAAAGGTGACTAAACGGGCCGACTGAAGTATCGTAAGAACTCAAATAAATTTCCTCTCACCTGCTGTTAGAGAAATCCCCCACCTTGAATCAGGAACTATCCCAGCTAGCTGTTCAAGGCGAGATCAGCCTTGTTCGTCGTTTCGCTACCGCGGACCTGGTGAAAACTGTGGACGATGACAAAGGCTGGACAGTTCTCATGCTGGTAGCGACAGCTGACACCTGCAATGAGACGCCTGTATCGACAACAAAGTGCATCGAGTACTTTCTATTTCAAGGCGCTGATCCGATGTCGAGAGACGAGGAATCTGGCGACACGGCAGCTCACCTGGCGGCCAGGCGCAACCAGCTGCGACTGCTGGCGCTGCTGCCGTTCGACTCCAAGTGGCTGCTGAATTGGCGAGGCGCCACTCCGCTGATGGAGGCTGCGCTGTCTGGCAGTCGTGACTGCGCCAAGCACCTGCTGCATCTGTTGCGTCTGAAAAAATGGAATCAGAAAAGCAATGACAAACGATTGAGACTGCTGGAATTGAAGGATAGTGAAGGTCGCAGTGCTTTGGATATTGCTAAAAGCAGCGGGCACCACGACTTGGCTAGGCTTATCGAACGGTGAGACTCAAGCTGAGTGCCCTAAAATATAGCCAGGATTTGTACATTTTAGGAAGAGATGGAGACTTTGATCCTTGAACTTGAAGTCAGGATCAGAGTGGAGATTTAATGCAAACCAGAAGTATCACTGGCACTAAGAAGAATAAAGAAGAAGTACAGAAGACTGCAGAAAATTGTATGGTAGGGACTAATGTTACGTGCAGGACCATGAGAAACGCAAGAAGCTGTTGAGAGGCCTGCAGAAGCATCAGGGTTGAAGTTCCTGCAGAAGCATCAGGGTTGGAGTTCCTGCAGAAGCATCAGGGCTGGAGTTCATGCAGAAGCATCAGGGTTGGAGTTCATGCAGAAGCATCAGGGTTGAAGTTCCTGCAGAAGCATCAGGGCTGGAGTTCCTGCAGAAGCATCAGGGCTGGAGTTCCTGCAGAAGCATCAGGGTTGGAGTTCATGCAGAAGCATCAGGGTTGGAGTTCCTGTAGAAGCATCAGGGTTGGAGTTCCTGCAGAAGCATCAGGGCTGGAGTTCCTGCAGAAGCATCAGGGCTGGAGTTCCTGCAGAAGCATCAGGGCTGGAGTTCCTGCAGAAGCATCAGGGTTGGAGTTCCTGCAGAAGCATCAGGGCTGGAGTTCCTGCAGAAGCATCAGGGTTGGAGTTCCTGCAGAAGCATCAGGGTTGGAGTTCCTTCAGAAGCATCAGGGTAATAGGTTAATTTTACGTGCACAACCATCCGAAACACAAGAGACATCCGGGTAGGAGTGGCTGAAGAAGCATCAGGATCGCTCATAAGTATATTTTTTTATTCTGACAACTGAAATATAGCTTGTAAATTTATTTTAAAACCGAATTTTGCATCAGCGAGCAGCGACTCAGTCTAGGCGGGCTTGGTTCTATCTGCGGTCAGACTGAATCGGTGAGTGAATCGTGATTTTTATCGAGGATTAACGACTCCTGCCTGTGCTATGAATAAATACAATACTACTGATGCTATACTATGAAGGAAGTCGTCACGATCGAGAACCTGACCCAGTTGGTTGACAGCACAGATTCTGAGGCTCTGAAAGCATCTGCAGCATTGAACTGGGAAAGCTGCGACCTGCCCAATTGGTGGGGCCAGACGGCGCTAATGCGGGCTGCCGGAAACTGTCGCTTAACTGACGAGACCTTGTGGCAGCGGCTGATGCAATGCGGCGACCCAACCAGCGCCTCTGTAGATGGATTCACTTGCCTCCATCAGGCAGCTGGCGCCGGAAATTCTGCAGCAGTTTCCGCCCTGATCAGGGCCGGGGCGCCACCTAACGCCAGAGACTCCAGAGGCCACACTGCGATAATGGTGGCAGCTCGTAGGGCGCCCACACCAGTTGCGCGCCAAATTGGCCAAATTCTGCTGGACTACGGGGCGAATTGGAGACTGGCCGAGTGGGAGACCGGCAGGACTGCGCTGGAGATTGCCGAGGCCTACGGGCGGTCGGAACTGGCCGACTTGCTGCTCAGGTGAGGCAAAACCTGCATGCAACAGTTGGCATTTTCCGCCTAATTTTTACTAGATTGTTCGCCAAATTTTCTACTCTTCAGTTTTAAGGACAAGTCATATTTTGACGAACCACTGCGAGTTCAGTAAGTGTTGGTCCTTTGTTTATCCTTTATATACGTTTGTTAGTTGGTTATTCAACTTATTTGATAGTTAGTTAGTCAGTCAGTCAGTTAGTTAGTTAGTTAGTTAGTTAGTTAGTTAGTTAGTTAGTTAGTTAGTTAGTTAGTTAGTTAGTTAGTTAGTTAGTTAGTTAGTTAGTTAGTTAGTTAGTTAGTTAGTTAGTTAGTTAGTTAGTTAGTCAGTTAGTTAGTTAGTTAGTTAGTTAGTTAGTTAGTTAGTTAGTTAGTTAGTTAGTTAGTTAGTTAGTCAGTTAGTTAGTTAGTTAGTTAGTTAGTTAGTTAGTTAGTTAGTTAGTTAATTAGTTAGTTAGTTAATTAGTTAGTTAGTTAATTAGTTAGTTAGTTAGTTAGTTAGTTAGTTAGTTAGTTAGTTAGTTAGTTAGTTAGTTAGTTAGTTAGTTAGTTAGTTAGTTAGTTAATTAGTTAGTTAGTTAGTTAGTTAGTTAGTTAGTTAGTTAGTTAGTTAGTTAGTTAGTTAGTTAGTTAGTTAGTTAGTTAGTTAGTTGGTTAGTTAGTTAGTTAGTTAGTTAGTTAGTTAGTTAGTTAGTTAGTTAGTTAGTTAGTTAGTTAATTAGTTAGTTAGTTAATTAGTTAGTTAGTTAATTAGTTAGTTAGTTAGTTAGTTAGTTAGTTAGTTAGTTAGTTAGTTAGTTAGTTAATTAGTTAGTTAATTAGTTAGTTAGTTAGTTAGTTAGTTAGTTAGTTAGTTAGTTAGTTAGTTAGTTAGTTAGTTAGTTAGTTAGTTAGTTAGTTAGTTAGTTAGTTAGTTAGTTAGTTAGTTAGTTAGTTAGTTAGTCAGTTAGTTAGTTAGTTAGTTAGTTAGTTAGTTAGTTAGTTAGTTAGTTAATTAGTTAGTTAGTTAATTAGTTAGTTAGTTGGTTAGTTAGTTAGTTAGTTAGTTAGTTAGTTAGTTAGTTAGTTAGTTAGTTAGTTAGTTAGTTAGTTAATTAGTTAGTTAGTTAATTAGTTAGTTAGTTAGTTAGTTAGTTAGTTAGTTAGTTAGTTAGTTAGTTAATTAGTTAGTTAGTTAATTAGTTAGTTAGTTAATTAGTTAGTTAGTTAGTTAGTTAGTTAGTTAGTTAGTTAGTTAGTTAGTTAGTTAATTAGTTAGTTAATTAGTTAGTTAGTTAGTTAGTTAGTTAGTTAGTTAGTTAGTTAGTTAGTTAGTTAGTTAGTTAGTTAGTTAGTTAGTTAGTTAGTTAGTTAGTTAGTTAGTTAGTTAGTTAGTTAGTTAGTTAGTTAGTCAGTTAGTTAGTTAGTTAGTTAGTTAGTTAGTTAGTTAGTTAGTTAGTTAATTAGTTAGTTAGTTAATTAGTTAGTTAGTTGGTTAGTTAGTTAGTTAGTTAGTTAGTTAGTTAGTTAGTTAGTTAGTTAGTTAGTTAGTTAGTTACTTCGTTCGTTAGTTCGTTCGTCAGTTCTCTGAGCAGCTTTCTTTGCATTGGTTCCTAACACGTTCGTAAAACTATAAATTACCCCTACAGTGATAGATGCGCGCCATTTGTTAAACGCTGGGATAAAGAACGTCTTCTCGGTAGAGGCGGTTTCGGCGAAGTTCACGAAGTTGTCACCGACTTGGGAGTCAGGTGCGCAGCCAAGATAATCAGACTGCCAGTGCAGCTTGGCGATCAACCGGAATCTACTAAGAAAGAGATTGACAGATCGATTGAAAGCGAGAGAAATCTCTGCCAACTGCAGCACGATAACATTGTCAAGTTTTTGCACATCTGCCAGCCGGAGATTTCAGTTGTTGTCCTGTTCATGGAGCTGTTGAAGGGTCGCTCTTTAGAGAGATTTCTTAACAGGCTGCCGCTGGAGGAAAGCCAAATTCAAGATTTTACTAGGCAGGTGAGTGCTTTCTACAATAGATAAGATTTACATTTTAAATTGCACGATAGGGGATGCTGTATGTGAGACAGGTGGACCAGCAGAAGATGCTGTAGATGAGGCAGGTGGACCAGCAGAAGATGCTGTAGATGAGGCAGGTGGAACAGCAGAAGATGCTGTAGATGAGGCAGGTGGAACAGCAGAAGATGCTGTAGATGAGGCAGGTGGAACAGCAGAAGATGCTGTAGATGAGACAGGTGGAACAGCAGAAGATGCTGTAGATGAGGCAGGTGGAACAGCAGAAGATGCTGTAGATGAGGCAGGTAGAGCAGCAGAAGATGCTGTAGATGAGGCAGGTGGTACAGCAGAAGATGCTGTAGATGAGACAGGTGGAACAGCAGAAGATGCTGTAGATGAGGCAGGTAGAACAGCAGAAGATGCTGTAGATGAGGCAGGTGGAACAGCAGAAGATGCTGTAGATGAGGCAGGTGGAATAGCAGAAGATGCTGTAGATGAGGCAGGTAGAACAGCAGAAGATGCTGTAGATGAGGCAGGTGGTACAGCAGAAGATGCTGTAGATGAGGCAGGTAGAACAGCAGAAGATGCTGTAGATGAGGCAGGTAGAACAGCAGAAGATGCTGTAGATGACGCAGGTGGACCAGCAGAAGATGCTGTAGATGAGGCAGGTGGAACAGCAGAAGATGCTGTAGATGAGGCAGGTAGAACAGCAGAAGATGCTGTAGATGAGACAGGTGGAACAGCAGAAGATGCTGTAGATGAGGCAGGTAGAACAGCAGAAGATGCTGTAGATGAGGCAGGTGGTACAGCAGAAGATGCTGTAGATGAGGCAGGTGGTACAGCAGAAGATGCTGTAGATGAGGCAGGTGGAACAGCAGAAGATGCTGTAGATGAGGCAGGTAGAACAGCAGAAGATGCTGTAGATGAGGCAGGTGGACCAGCAGAAGATGCTGTAGATGAGACAGGTGGAACAGCAGAAGATGCTGTAGATGAGGCAGGTGGAACAGCAGAAGATGCTGTAGATGAGACAGATGGAACAGCAGAAGATGTTTTAGATGAGGCAGGTGGTAAAAAAGCAGAAGATGCTGCACATGCAGTTACTGTAGTATGAAAATCTTTCAAGTATCCATTACAAATTAAATAATTATTAATCTTGAAATTGCAAAACTTGTCAGATACTCGGAGCCCTTCACTACCTGCACAGTCGCCAGCCTCACCCCGTACTCCATCGAGACATCAACTGCAGCAACATGATTGTCATTGAGGACACAAATCAAATCAAACTGATTGACTTCGGCCTGTCAATCAAACTGGAACAATCGATGAGTCACATCTCGTCTTCGGCAAATTCAACGCCGAAAGGCACATTGAATTTCATGGCTCCGGAGCTGTTAGCCCCGGCGACAGAGTTTGACCAGGTGTTGTACAGCAGAGAATCAGACATCTGGGCGTTCGGCTGTACAGTCTACCAGATGGCCACTGGTAGGCGACCATTTGCCGAGTGCAGCAATCTTTGGTCCCTGCCGTTCATCCTTGACAGGTATGGACCCCCGGCACTGCCTGATGCTTGCTCAGCCGAGCTCAAGTGTTTCTACGGCAGTTGTGTAGCTCGAGAACGGAGGGCCAGAAAATCAGCGATTGAATTGTTGAATTCTGACTTTTTGGCCTGACCTGAGTACCGAACCCAGGGGTTGACCGAGTACCGAGTACTTCTATGCCTTTTTTCTTCCCGAGAAAGAATAACTTTTTGAAAATTGATTTCCAGCTACCTTTCTCTGGGAAAGAAAGTCGTGAATATTACTTTCAAAGTTTTAATTTCAATCTCGTCGACATCAAAATTTGACACAGTTCAGTCGCGAATTTTCGATTATAATTACTCGTCATACTCGTCAAAAACTCAATTATAAACGAGTACCGTGTACTCGCCCAGCCCTGCTCAGGGACCGTCGTCCCTTTTAACGATTTTAATGGTTTTTTAACGATTAATTAGCGATTAAACTACTTTCAGTAGATGATGTATGTAGCTACTCCTATAGTATGAGATATTTTCACAACCAAATGTCAGTATAGCTTCATGTGCATGTAAGTTATCTCTGCTTTAGCAATTTGCATTAAGCTGAAATTTAATTTATGATGCTGATTTGGTGCATTAGCTATGTCCGTTTATATCGTACAATTTTCATTTTAGATTCTGCACATCTGCTCCCACGCTATTAGCTCACAAGCTACATGTAGCATTATAACTTGATTGACTTGGCGTCAACTGATGCCAAGAGCAGGATTCTTATAATAAAAGATATTTCCCGCATGATACCAACAAGCAGGTGAGTCTTCTTCTTCTTCTTCTTCTTCGGGCGTGCTCGGGCCAGGGCCCATGGCACCGGGCGTCAGATGGCGCCCGCCTTCCCGAGGAAGTTCAACACCGCGACGCAGTTCTCGAAAACTGCCGCGGGCTCCGGGCTTGGCCCCCAGAGGCGGCAGCGGTGTGATGTACAAGCAGGTGAGTCGCCATGTGGGGCTGCCTCCAGTTCTTAGACGGGTTGTGGTGGGGCCTCCCCGAAGAAGCACTCACTCAGGCTCCAGGAATTGGATGAAGCGTTGTAAAAATGGCCTGAGTTAGGCGGTGACTACATGATGTACGCAAGGACTATGCTGTATAATCTACTAGTTTAGTAGACCTTGTATTTATGTTGTTAAAACAGTCTAAAAAGCTTCTAACTTTTTCCTGAGTTTAGATTACTCATGCTTGTTATTTGTTTCTGAAAGCACATCAATGATTAGCCATATTGAATTAATTTCAGCTTTTCAGTATTTTGTTGAAATTTTCAGCTGCCTATATTTCAAATGAATGAGAGTAACTGCGAATTTTTCAAACTTATTCTATCTTCGTTTATAAATCATATATAATTTTATATTTACTCTATCATAATCGAAAAAAGTATTTTGTCAATAAATTACAATTATAATATTTGATTTCAATTGATTCCGTCTATCGACTATAGCTTATACTCAATGTAATTCTTGTACGAGTGTTTTTCTGTTATAATTTTAGGGTAAATAGTTTGCAATATTTCTACATTTTATTAGAAATAAAAAAGAAAGGACTTTAGAACTGTTATTCAATAATTTGTTTAAACTGTACGCATAACGCGTAAAAAGAAGTAAACATTACTAAATAATACAGCTAGCAGTCTGTTCGTCCAATATACTAAAAATGAAAATCTTGCTTGCTTGTAATCGATTAGAGAAAAATGGCTTAACCGATTTTCATGAGACTTGCACTGTTCGATCAGAAATTTTCCCGTGACTGTACATGCATCGTGGCTAAGAAATTTCTCGATGCTAAAGGCATTAAATATTCGAAAAACATGCTTTTTCGCAAAGGTCAAGCAAACTTTTCGACTTGAAATGCATTGTAAGAATGCTAGAGAAAAAACTGACTGGTTGAATTCTGATTCTGAAATACGCTCGTAGATTGCATCATAACTGAATTGTAACTCCGACTTGAATTGAAAATGGAGTGTGGAAGCGTAGCACCAGACTTGATTTAAATTGCGTAACCATATTGTTAACTGATACTGACTGACAGAGAAACTGATTATGTCATAACTGCTTCGTGTGATTTACTCTATGCTTGGATTTTAAAGTGTTGAATTATATAAGTGCAAAATTTGATGTTATCAAAACGATGAGAGCTAGCCTAGAGGTGAACAAACTGAACTGCTAAATGCAGCGACGGTGGTTTGAATTTTCATAGAGTGGATTTTTTTTAATTAAAGCTTTTCAACGTCAGGAAAACTAAAAGACTTTTTAAAAAGAAGCGTCATGTAAAAATCATAAAAGCGTCATGTAAAAATCATAGAAGCGTCTTTTAAAAAAATCATAGAAGCGTCATGTAAACAATCATAGAAGCGTCATGTAAACAATCATAGAAGCGTCATGCAAACAATCATAGAAGCGTCATGTAAAAAATCATCGAAGCGTCATATAAACAATCATAGAAGCGTCATGTAAACAATCATTGAAGCGTCATGTAAAAATCATAAAAGCGTCATGAAAAAATCATAGAAGCGTCTTTTAAAAAAATCATAGAAGCGTCATGTAAACAATCATAGAAGCGTCATTTAAAAAAATCATAGAAGCGTCATATAAACAGTCATAGAAGCGTCATGTAAACAATCATAGAAGCGTCATGTAAACAATCATAGAAGCGTCATGTAAACAATCATAGAAGCGTCATGTAAATAATCATAGAAGCGTCATGTAAACAATCATAAAAGCGTCATGTAAAAATAATAAAAGCGTCATGTAAAAAATCATAGAAGCGTCATGTAAAAATCATAGAAGCGTCTTTTAAAAAAATCATAGAAGCGTCATGTAAATAATCATAGAAGCGTCATGTAAATAATCATAGAAGCGTCATGTAAACAATCATAGAAGTGTCATGTAAAAAATCATAGAATCATAGAAAATCAATCATAGAAGCGTCATGTAAACAATCATAGAAGCGTCATGAAAAAATCATAGAAGCGTCATGCAAACAATCATAGAAGCGTCATCAAAAGATCATAGAAGCCTCATATAAAAACTAATGGAAGTGTCATTTGAGAAATCATAGAAGCGTCATGGAAGAATAAAAGAAGCGTCATGTCAGACATGAAAGAAGTGTCATGTAAAAATTAAAAGAAGCTATTGTGCTGTGCTGGGGAGAATTACTAAGATGTCAAGGCTCACGAAGAATAACTGAGATTATGGGGAGGCGGTTTCTGAGATGCCAGAGAAGCAAAGTAGCAAACGTCAGAAGCTACTTCAAAGTACATGTAGTTTACTCAATTTTTTATTACATTCTTTGTTGGCTCGCTACGGGGGAGGGGGCGCTGATAGAAGAAGAGTCATGTAAAAAAGAGAAGAAGCACTATGTGTACATAAAAGAAAAGTCATTATGTCAAAGTTAAAAGATTCATTTGGCAATTGCTACGATGCCAAGGCTTGGAGGGAATCGCTATGGTGCTGTGATTCTTAAATAAGGAATCACTAAAATGTCAAGGCTTAGGGGAGAAGAATTGCTGAGATTCAAGGCTTTAGGTTGGGTTAAAGTTAGGTTTAGGTCAGGTTTGGGTTGAGGGTTAGATTTTAGCGGGTTTCAAGATTAACAGGGGATTTTTCAGATATCAATGTTTATGGGGGCATCGCTAACATGTCAAGGCTTACGGGGGGGAATAGCTGAGATGTCAAGGCTCACGGGGGAATAACCGAGATGTCAAGGCTAAATTCACAAGCTACATGTAGATGATGTAGTTTATTGAAAAATGTTTTTTATTATTTGTTGGCTCTTCACGGGAAGGATCGCTGATAGATAAAGTGTAATGTAAAAAATAAAAGAAGCTTCATGTCGAAGTTAAGAGATTCATTTGGGAATCCCTACGATGTCGAGGCTTGCAGGGAATCGCTATAATGCTGTAGTGCTATAATGACTCTCGGAGAGAATTACTGAAATGTCAATGCTTTAAGGTTAGGGTTAGGGTTAGGGTTAGGGTTAGGGTTAGGTTAAGAAGGTTAACAGATTTTTTAAGATTTCAAGGCTTATGGGGGGAATTGCTAAGATGTCAAGGGGGAGTTGATATGCTAAGGCTTGTGGGGGGGAGGAATTGCTGGCATGTCAAGGCTTACAAGGGGTTGCTGAGGTATAATGCAAAGAGACGCTTATATGTAGTTTATTAAAAAAACTTGTGCTGTATTTTTTTGGCTCCCCAACGGGGGGCGCTGATTGCTAGTCCAATATACTAAAAATGAAATGTCTGTAGCTATGCGATAGATTTCAGAAAAATTGGCTCAACCGATTTTCTTCAAACTTGCACCATTCGATCAGAAATTTTCCTGAGACGGTACATGCATTTTGGCTAAGAAATTGCTCAATGTTAAAGGGATTAAATATTTGAAAAACATGCTTTTTTGCAAAGGTCAAGCCAAATTTTCTACTTAAAAAGCATTGTAAGAATGCTAGAGAAAAAACTGACTGACTGAATTCCGATTGTGATAAAGATTGCATCACAACAAGTTGAAAACAGTGCCAAAGAAATGCACACACGACTTGATTTAAATTGCGTAACCATATTGCTAACTTAAATTAAGACTGATACTGGCTGACTGAGAAATTGATTGTGTCATGACTTTTTACTCCAATTGACTTGCTGTAAGAATTGAATTATAAGGGCCACAATCCATGTTCTCCCAATTGAAAAGAGATAGCCCTGATGCGAACAGACTGGAATGCTAATGTAGCAACCTGGGTTCGAATCTTAGTAGTGCAAAAAGATTTTTTTATTAAAACACCTTAAAAACATAACAAAACTGCTAAACATCAAAGAAGCGCAATGTCAAACATAGAAGAGCCAACATATCAAACATAAAAGAGTTACCATGTCAAAAATAGAAGAGCCACCATGTCGAACATTAAAGAGCCACCATGTAAAATATTGAAGAGCCACCATGAAGAACATTAAAGAGCCACCATGTCAAACATTTAGAAGCCACTGTCAAAGATTTAAGAGCCACCATGTTAAACATTTAAGAGCCACCATGTCAAACATAAAAGAGCCACCATGTTAAACATTAAAGAGCCACCATGTCAAACATAGAAGAGCCACCATGTCAGATATTAAAAAGAGCCACCATGTTGAACATAAAAGAGCCACCATGTCAAACATTTAGGAGCCACCATGTCAAACATATATGTGACTTTATGTCAAACATATATGTGACTTTATGTCAAACATTAAAGAGCCACCATTTCGAACATTAAAGAGCCACCATGTCGAACATTAAAGAGCCACCATGTCAAACATTAAAGAGCCACCATGTAAAACATTAAAGAGCCACATTGTCAAACATAAAAGAGCCATTATGTCGTACATTAAAGAGCCACCATGTAAAACATTAAAAAGCCACCATGTCAAACATTAAAGAGCCGCCATGTCAAAACATAAATGTGCCATCATGTCAAACCTAAAAGAGCCACCATGTCTAACATAAAAGAGCCACCATATCGAACATTAAAGAGCCACCATGTCAAACATTAAAGAGCCATTATGTCAAACCTAAAAGAGCCACCATGTTGAACATTAAAGAGCCACCATGTCAAACATAAATCTGGCATGATGTCAAACATTAAAGTGCCACCATATTGAACATTAAAGAGCCACCATGTCTAACAGTAAAGAGCCACCATGTCGAACATTAAAGGGCCACCATGTAGAACATTAAAGAGCCACCATGTCGAACATTAAAGAGCCACCATGTCAAACATTAAAGAACCACCATGTCGAACATTAAAGAACCACCATGTCGAACATTAAAGAGCCACCATGTCAAAAATAGAAGAGCCACCATGTCAAACATTAAAGAGCCACCATGTCTAACAGTAAAAAGCCACCATGTCGCCTGCTATCTGGGGGTGCTTGCCATCTGGGAGAGCCTGCTATCTGGGTGTGCTTGCTATCTGGTGGTGCTTGCTATCTAGGGGTGCTTGCTATCTGGAAGTGCTTGCTATCTGGAAGTGCTTGCTATCTGGGGTGCCTGCTATCTGGGGGTGCCTGCTATCTGGGGGTGCTTGCTATGTGGGGTGCTTGCTATCTGGGGGTACCTGCTATCTGGGGGTGCCTGCTATCTGGGGGTGCTTGCTATCTGGGGGTGCTTGCTATCTGGGGGATGCTTGCTATCTGGGAGGTGCTTGCTATCTGGGGGGTGCCTGCTATCTGGGGGGTGCTTGCTATCTGGGGGGATGCTTGCTATCTGGGAGGTGCTTGCTATCTGGGGGGGGGGGGTTGCCTGCTATCTGGAGGTGCTTGCTATCTGGGGGGGGATGCTTGCTGTCTTAGGATGTTTTCTTTTTGCATTGCACTTCATCTGAGCAGTTTTTCTATTGACTATGTGAAGGCTTTGTTTGGCCATCTTATTGATACTTGTAGAGAACAAAGATTCTATCTAGATGTCCCCCATCGGGGGGGGGGGGGGCGAAGATTGCTAGTCGTATATACTAAAAATGAAAATCTTGCTTGATTGCTTGCTTGCTTTCTTGTAATCGATTAGAGAAAAAATGGCTTAACCGATTTTCATGAGACTTGCACTGTTCGATCAGAAATTTTCCCTTGACGGTACATGCATCGTGGCTAAGAAATTGCTCGATGCTAAAGGCATTAAATATTCGAAAAACATGCTTTTTTGCAAAGGTCAAGCAAGTTTTTCGACTTGAAATGCATTGTACGAATGCTAGAGAAAAAATTGACTGGTTGATTCTGATTCTGAAATAGATTGCATCATAACTGAATTGTAACTCCAACTTGAATTGCGTCACAGTATTGATAATGCAGTGTGGAAGCGTAGCACTAGACTTGATTTAGATTGCGTAACCATATTGTTAACTGATACTGACTGACTGAGAAATTGATTATGTCATAACTGCCTCGTGTGATTTACTCTATACATGGAGTTTTGAAACTTATAATTATAGAAGTGCTAAAATTCATGTTATCAAAACGATGACAGCTAGCCTAGAGGTAAACAGACTGACTGCTAAATGCAGGGACGATGGTTCGAATTTTTAGAGAGTGGAGTTTTTTAATTAAAGTTTTTTAACGCCAAGAAAACTAAAAAATCATGGAAGCGTCATGTAAAAAATCATAAAAGCGTCATGTAAAAAATCATAGAAGCGTCATGTGAAAATCATAGAAGCGTCATGTAAACAATCATAGAAGCGTCATCTAAAAAGTCATAGAAGCGTCATGAAAAAAATCATAGAAGCGTCATGTAAAAAATCATAAAAGCGTCATGTAAAAAATCATAGAAGCGTCATATAAAAATCATAGTAGCGTCATGTAAAAAATCATAGAAGCGTCATATAAAAAGCATAGAAGCGTCATGTAAAAATCATAGAAGCGTCATGTAAAAAGCATAGAAGCGTTATGTAAAAAGCATAGAAGCGTCATGTAAACAATCAAAGAAGCGTCATGTAAACAATCATAGAAGCGTCATGTAAACAATCATAGAAGCGTCATGTAAAAAATCGAAGAAGCGTCATATAAAAAGCATAGAAACGTCATATAAACAATCATAGAAGCGTCATGTAAAAAATCATAGAAGCATCATGTAAAAATCATAGAAGCGTCATGAAAAAATCATAGAAGCGTCATTTAAAAACTAATGAAAGTGTCATTTAAAAAATTAAGAAGCATCATGGTAGAATAAAAGAAGCGTCATGTCAGACATGAAGGGTGTCATGTAAAAATTAAATGCAGCTATAATGCTGTGCTGGGGAGAAAAACTGAGACGTCAAGGCTCTCAGAGAATAACTGAGATTACGGGGGGGGGGGGTTCTGAGATGTCAAAGCAAAAGTCAGAAGCTACTTCAAAGTTCATGTACTTTACTCAATTTTTTTATTGCATTCTTTGTTGGCTCGCCACGGGAGTAGGCGTTGATAGAAGAAGAGTCATGTAAAAAATATAAGTAGCACTAAGTATACATAAAAGAAAAGTCATGTCGAAGTTAAAAGATTCATTTGGGAATTGCTACGATGTCTAAGCTTGGTGGAAATCGTTATAGTGCTGTGATTCTTAAAGAAGGAATCACTAAAATGTCAAGGCTTAGGGGAGAAGAATTGCTGAGATTTCAAGGCTTTAGGTTCGGTTAAAGTTAGGTTTTAGGTCAGGTGTGGGTTGAGGGTTATATTTTATTGGGTTTCAAGGTTAACAGGGGATTTTTTAGATTTCAAGGTTTATGAGGGCCATCGCTGACATGTCAAGGCTTACGGGGGGAATAGCTGAGATGTCAAGGCTCACGGGGTATAAATGAGATTTCAAGGCCAAAGCCAGAAGCTACATGTAGTTTATTGAAAACTTTTTATTACATTATTTGATGCCTCAAATAATGTCGAAGTTTCATGTCGAAGCTTCATGTCGAAGTTAAGAGATTCATTTGGGAATCCCTACGACGTCGAGGCTTGCAGGGAATCGCTATAATGCTGTAGTAGTGCTATAATGACTCTTAGAGAGAATTACTGAAATTTCAATGCTTTAGGGTTAGGTTAGGGTTAGACTAGGGTTAGGGTTAGGGTTAGGGTTAGGGTTAGGCTAGGGTTAGGGTTAGAAGGTTGACAGATATTTTTAGATTTCCAAGGCTTATTGGGGGCATTGCTGAGATGTCAAGGGGGGAAGTTGATATGTTAAAGCTTGTGGGGGGAATTACTGACATGTCAAGGCTTACAAGGTTTGACAGGAGATTTTTTAAGATTTCAAGGATACATGTAGCTTATTAAAAAAACGTATATTGTATTTCTTTGGCTCCCCAACGGGGGGCATAGATTGCTAGTAAATTTTCTAAATGTGTTCTTATCGTGTATTATTAATTAAAACAAAATATAAATTAAACACAAAGAGTAAATTGGCTTTTTGGCGCTTTATAAACATTTTTGTTTCGTAAGCATAGGATTTAAATTTAAACCAGCTAAACTTTGAGTACTACTTACAAGAAGTCAAATAGTAGAAATATTAGAACGATACACTTTTTTTAGTATGAAAGATGATATGAAAGAAATATAAAATAGACATCCTTTAATCTAAATAATAAAACCAAACTGAGAGAATAGTATAACAATCCAATTAAAACAAATTAAAACATTCGAATAATATTGCTATTGGATACAAAATAAAACTTTTGGAGATCATAAAATTAATCATCTGAGCAAACTTCGCACTCGGGTGAGCTCGGGCTTGGAGGAGGCTGCGGCCGGCTGCACCCTGGCCGGCTCTCTCGGCAGCCTCAGCAGCGAGACGGAAGTGCTGCGACTGCGGCTGCGACTGCGACTCTGGCCACCGAGCCGAGTGACAGCTCGAACCACAGCCTCCCGGATGCGGCTGAGACTGCGCGGTCTCGGCCGACGATGAAGCTTCTGACAAGGAGGCTGGGCTTCGGCTTCATCTGCATCGGCAGCTGCATCCGGGATGTCCGGGGCGGAGCGGATGAGGAGGGCGACGCCGCGGTTGAGACGAGCGGCGGTCTCGGCGGAGTCGGCAGTCGCTGCGCCGTACAGGCAGGGGCCGAGGCAGGTGGCCAGACTAGCCGAGTCCATCCGGTTGCCATGGCAACCAGCAGCGGCCAGCCGGTGCAGCAGCAGGCACAGCAGGCGCAGCGCCCTGGCCGAGCAGCCTCCGTTGCCGCCGAGATTCGCCGCCGCCACCGCCCTGAGGGCCGACAGTCGCTGCTGAGCGTCGCCGTCGCGGTCTTCGCCAGCCGTCGTTGCAGCGCCGGCCAAAGCCTCGGCGGTTGCAGCCGGCAGCAGCGGCCGCGGCAGCTGCCTTAGCCAGGCCTTCAACGTGGAACAAACGTCCTGCGGCGGCGTGTCAGCCGGGATGTCGCAGCTCCGGTCGGCGTCCAGCCTGGCGCGCAGCAGCAGCAGCCGCGGCCGGGCGCCCTCCACCCGGAACAGGCCCTCGGCTGACTGCGCCGCCTCCGAGGACAGGAAGCGGCAGCTGGCGGCCAGCAGGCTTGGCACCGGGCCAAATCCGGCCACCACCGTCTGCGGCTGGTCACGCAGCGCCCTGCCGAAATGGAGGCCGATGCTACCGCCGCTGCTGTCGCCGCTTCTCTTGAGCAGCAGCAAGGATGTCAGCGACTTGCCAGCGGCTCGGCAGCTGCGGAAGCTCCGCCTGACGCTCGGCGCTGCTGTCTGTCGATGCCGACGCAGCTCTCGTTCAGCCAGACGACTGCACATGATGACTGATTATGATATGGTTTAATATGAAAATATCAATAATATTTAATAGTTGTTTCTAATTCCATGTAGAGTGGATTGTGTCTGCTTTTTATAAGCCTTGATCGGATTGGGGGGGTGAGTGAACGAGATCAATTCTCACACCTTGGTTTATATAACTTTCGCACCTCGAACTTGAGCTCAGCCAATTAGAAGGCGGGACGCGGGTTGGTGGCTTGAGTATCCGTTGGAATAACTGAAGCGTTATGAGATGTGCGAAATTATTGCGGCTGTAGAACTGGTTTTACAGATTAAAATTTTCCAGCTACTGTGTGATTCACAAGCTATACTATGTGATTCTCCAGCTGCTGTGTGATTCACAAGCTATACTATGTGATTCTCCAGCTGCTGTGTGATTCACAAGCTATACTATGTGATTCTCCAGCTGCTGTGTGATTCACAAGCTATACTATGTGATTCACAAGCTATACTATGTGATTCTCCAGCTGCTGTGCGATTCACAAGCTATACTATGTGATTCTCCAGCTGCTGTGTGATTCACAAGCTATACTATGTGATTTTCCAGCTGCTGTGTGATGATTCACAAGCTATACTATGTGATTCTCCAGCTGCTGTGTGATTCACAAGCTATACTATGTGATTCTCCAGCTGCTGTGTGATTCACAAGCCATACTATGTGATTCTCCAGCTGCTGTGTGATTCACAAGCTATACTATGTGATTCACAAGCTATACTATGTGATTCTTCAGCTGCTGTGTGATTCACAAGCTAAACTATGTGATTCTCCAGCTGCTGTGTGATTCACAAGCTATACTATGTGATTCTCCAGCTGCTGTGTGATTCACAAGCTATACTATGTGATTCACAAGCTATACTATGTGATTCTCCAGCTGCTGTGTGATTCACAAGCTATACTATGTGATTCACAAGCTATACTATGTGATTCTCCAGCTGCTGTGTGATTCACAAGCTATACTATGTGATTCTCCAGCTGCTGTGTGGTTCAGGTGAGCACAGGTGAGCACTGGCTGTGTGATTCCCCTGTCCAACAGGTGAGCACTAGCTGTGTGATTCCCCTGTCCAACAGGTGAGCACTGGCTGTGTGATTCTCCTGTCCAACAGGTGAGCTCTGGCTGTGTGATTCCGCTGTCCAACAGGTGAGCACTGGCTGTGTGATTCCCCTGTCCAACAGGTGAGCACTGGCTGTGTGATTCTCCTGTCCAGCAGGTGAGCTCTGGCTGTGTGATTCCCAGTCTAACAGGTAACATTTCTGGCTTGTACAGAGAAGGCCGGTATTCCGTATAAACTCACATCACTGTCAACTGCAAGTTAACGTGAGTCCACATGTTGCACACTATTCTCTTGCCACGATTCGACAGAGGTGCGAACGCAAGTTTGAAATCAGCAGGCAAACACGCTACATGCCGTGTTATACGGGTAATTAGCGCTTCTTATTATAATATTGGAACCGGCAATACCAGCGTATCGCTCACCTTCAGGCATCTCGCGCCTTACATGTATAGCTGTCCGGAATGCAGCCCCCACAATGGTGCATAGCCTTCACACATTCCAGTGTTCGCACATTTTCGCAAACAACACCTGACCTTGAGGGTGTTTGGCCGCGGTAATAGTGCTTATTTACTGGCTGTGACTTCAGAACGTGTTGCGTCATTTGCGCATGAAACCTTTTGTTGGCGTTGGGAAAGGTTGACTAGCAATAAATTTATTACTCTGTTATTTTTGTAGAATTGTACACAACATTAAATATTTCGTAAGTCTATCTTAATTTGTGTCTAGATTGTTGCACAAACTGTAAAAGGTGCTTTACTCTGCTCCTAATAGATAATCGGTTACTTTGGGATACTTTGGAGTTTTGTTTTACTATTAGTATTTTTATATTATTGTTTGTTTAAGTATTTGGTGTCTTAAAGTTTCTCGTTTGCTTATTGCACAACTGTCTCCTGAATTCGTCTGTCTGTGTGTCTGTCTGTCTGTCTGTCTATCTTAGTGTCTGTCTGTCTGTCTGTCTGTCTGTCTGTCTATCTTAGTGTCTGTCTGTCTGTCTGTCTATCTTAGTGTCTGTCTGTCTGCCTGTGTCTGTCTGTCTGTCTGTCTGTCTGTCTGTCTGTCTGTCTGTCTGTCTGTCTGTCTGTCTGTCTGTCTGTCTGTCTGTCTGTCTGTCTGTCTGTCGGTCGGTCTGTCTGTCTGTCTGTCTGTCTGTCTGTCTGTCTGTCTGTCTGTCTGTTTGTCTGTTTTTGTCTGAAAAAAAATTGTATCACATTAGTCAATGTCATTAGTGCAAAGTATAAGCATTTTAAAATATTAAAATAAATAAAACTGTACATCTTGCGTGTAAAATATAGAACACTCATCTATTGTACATATACTAGTATGTGCAAAAGTAGTAGGAGTACTTATTAACATACAGTATACACAAAGTGAAGACAAGAAAGTGTGTTAGATACTCGTTGAAGCATTAAAACTGCTAAAATATGAGAGGGATAACAGTAGTATATGCGCGCGAACTGCAAATTCTTAAACTTACCAATTCTGTCTTTTTAAGTTACATTGCGAAGAGCTAGTCATGATCACTGTTTTGATTTTACTAATAATTTTTTTGAATTTAGCTACTGCTTAGTAGACTACATGGGATTTTTGCCTTTAAATCGTCTATTTTAATATTTAAATTTTGCTTTTCTAAAAGCTTTTTCCTATAAAGAGATTTAATAGGCTAAGATAGACTAAGATAGACGGATATACGTCTCCCATATATGTACACGTACCCAACGGCAAACTCAGTCAATTCACATTGTTGGTGAATATTTCTTTGCAGTTCCGCACGCAGGTCAACAGAACGATTGCGTTGCCAAGGACGCTCGCCGGTAGTTGGCGATGCGCCTCGGCCAGCGCCTCCGTCACCGCCCGACCGTCAGCCCACACGTGCAGAACGTGTCGCTGCCAGGACTCCAGACTGTTTCTGTCAGCCTGTCGAATACCCAGCAGCTTCTTGGTGAGCAATCGGACGCCATTATCCACCGTGAACGGCTCGCCGTCAAATCGGAGAGCTCGAGTCACAGAAACAGCCACCTGTAAATAATGAGGTTTTCGATACATATCGGCTGCAATGTCATTATCGATACATATCGGCTGAAATGTGATTATCGATACATATCGGCTGGAACTTTATTCTCGATACATATTGGCAGCAATGTGATTGTCGATACATATCGGCTACAATTTGATTATCGATACATATCGGCTGCAATGTCATTATCGATACATATCGGCTACAATGTGATTATCGATACATATCGGCTGCAATGTGATTATCGATACATATCGGCTACAATGTGTGACTATCGATACATATCGGCTACAATGTGATTATCGATAAATATTGGCTGAAATTTGATTACCGATACATATCGGATTAATAAGCAGCCGCACTATATTGAAAAAAATCCACTCACCTTCCTATCAAACAGCCGCATCACATAGTCAGTGATTGAGCCGCCGTACGGAAAATACTGCACCTCCATTTCGGTTTTCAACAGCTCAGCTTGATAGCACTTTCGCATGTACTCGTAGGACAGAACCTCGGACACCAGGGAGCTGCCCCAGCATTCGGTAGGATGAGAATTCGCAGCGATTCTTTCGTCAGCGTCATGTCTTTGAATCGTCGGACAGCCTCGAATGTGGTCACGTGAAGACCGCCGCCAATCTGTGGGTGTCAAGTTTGAATTGAGTTTGAGTCATTCGGTACTTTATTAGTTACTTCGTTAGTGTCTGCCCTTTTATCATTTAGTTAAATGTAAGTATCTGTGTTAGCATCTTCATGACTTTGTGTCTTCATGTCTTCATGTCTTCGTGTCTTCGTGTCTCCATATCCCAGTTGTTTTTATGTCTCTGTCTTCGTGTCTTCATGTCTTTGTGTCTTCATGTCTTCATGCCTTCCTGTTTTCATGTCTTCGTGTCTTCATGTATTAATGTCTTCGTGTCTTTGTGTCTTAATGTCTTAATGTCTTCATAAAATCGTCTCTTCGTGTCTTCATGTCTCCATATCCCAGTTGTTTTCATGTCTCTGTCTTCGTGTCTTCGTGCCTTCGTGTCTTCATGTCTTTGTGTCTTCATGTCTTCGTGTCTTCATGTTTTCGTGTCTTCATGTATTAATGTCTTCGTGTCTTTGTGTCTTAATGTCTTAATGTCTTCATAAAATCGTGTCTTCATGTCTTCGTGTCTTCATGTCTTCGTGTCTTTATGTCTTCGTGTCTTCATGTCTTCGTGTCTTCATGTCTTCGTGTCTTCATGTCTTTGTGTCTTCATGTTTTCATGCCTTCCTGTCTTCATGTCTTCGTGTCTTCGTGTCTTCATATCTCAGTTGTCTTCATGTCTCTATCTTCGTGTCTTCATGTCTCAAGTGTCTCAATACTCTATGTGTTTGTGTTTTTATGTCGTCATGTCTTTATGCCTTATAGTTTCATCATGTCTTTGTGTCTGCTTATATTCTACCTCGCATAAGAATCTATCTACTTAAGTATGTCTGTTTGTCTGTCAGTACAATTCTGTCACAATGCCCTGCCCCTGTCTGCCAGTCCCCGATCTCCACCGCACAGTCACCAACCTGGCCATCAGTAGCCTGCGGCGCCTCACGCACCAGCCTGTACATGCGCCGGCGATCCTCAATGTAACCCACAAGGAAGTTCTTGCAGACGTAGCGGCACGACTTCCCAGGTCGCCAGAAGAGGCCGTCTGGTAGAGTAGCAGCGGTGAGGGAACCCTCGTTGCCTGTCGCCACTCTGCTGACGGTGTTGCAGCTGACGGTACCGCTGACCGCGACAGCTGCCTTCCATGCCACCAGCTGCTGTTGCTGGGTCGCTTTCGCCACTAATTGAACTGTTGCAGGAGTCTTTGCCACTAGCGGCTATGGGTGAATCACCGCCGCTAGAACCGCCGGAATCAGAGTCTGTAGTTGTTGCTGTCATCGTCATCGTCAATGTTGCTGTTGTCATTTCTGTACTCAAATAGTCAGATGTTCAGAATTCAGCGTTGCAACTTGTTTGGCCTACGATTCATTTTATAAGAAATTCTAGTTGAGCTGACGAAATAGCGGAGGAAGCGAAAAAAAGCCTGGTAGGTCGGTGACTCATTGTTTAGAGGACTGAGGCGAGGCGAGGCTATTTTTAGAAACAGTCACGGGGTTTACCCCAAAGCAAGCGGGGATTGACGTGGTTTCTAAAAATAGAAACAGAACTCGTACGTCTAACGCTAACACTACTGGCCTGGCGCTCCCTAATCTAAGAAATCAACGATTTCGTCATGTCTGTTTTTAGATTTCATACAGTTTCGTCATAAACAGTTTGGAAAAAGAAGTACTTTTGGACTTTATAATAAAAGCTTTTAGGAATTTGACAAGTCAAACAATTCTGCCTCGTTTGATACGCGGTCTTCTGAAATATTTGAAAGATTAAATGACTGCTTTTCGGCTTAAGAATTCCAAGGAAATCCAGGGGCAGGGGGATTAGGAAAAACTGGAGACTAAAGTGGTCGAGTGGGTCTGAGACTCTGAGGGGGAGAATGAAGGGTGAGACTAGACTCACTAGAGACGAGAGAGTGAGACTAGAGGGTGAGACAGGAGGGCGAGACATGAGGGTGAGATTGGAGGATTAGGCTGGAGGTAGGACTGGAGGAGAGGCTGGAGGGGGAGAAAGGAGAGGAGGCTGGAGGGGAGAAAGGAGAGGAGGCTGGAGGGGGAGAAAGGAGAGGAGGCTGGAGGGGGAGAAAGGAGAGGAGGCTGGAGGGGGAGAAAGGAGGGGGAGGCTGGAGGGGAGAAAGGAGGGGGAGGCTGGAGGGGAGAAAGGAGGGGGAGGCTGGAGGGGGAGAAAGGAGGGGGAGGCTGGAGGGGGAGAAAGGAGGGGGAGGCTGGAGGGGAGGCTGGAGGGGGAGAAAGGAGGGGGAGGCTGGAGGGGGAGAAAGGAGGGGGAGGCTGGAGGGGGGAGAAAGGAGGGGGAGGGTAGTGGACATTGAACGGGCTAAAATTGAGCCAAAGGCTTAGAAACAAAGTCTATTTAAGTTCAAAATACAAAGAAAAAGTACAAATAAAACCTTTTAATGTGAATTCCGCATCTATTAGCAATGCAATATGTTATGGCGCATTTTATTACAGGTACGATTAATTGATACAGTTAAAAAAATCGCATGCATTTGACATTAGAGTAATCTGTTTTTGTCATTTTATGATTTATGATTTTTAAATTTTACAGTTTTTGTTAATTTTTTGGGGGATTTTGCGAATTTTAAAAGAAAGCAATGGTTTACAAAGTTGAACTGCATCACATTGGACGTGCGTTTAAGCTGAACAAAGGGGAATAAAAAAACGAAAAGCACACAAAACCTTAAAGTTGGGGAAACTTAAATTTATGAATTTACAAATTATTTTACAAGTGTAAAGTCTTAATTGATGATCATTAAAATTGCCTGCTTAAACACACTTTACTACTAGAAGTAAGACTAAACCGTAAGTAGTAAATTCGGTAGAATCGCGCACAGAGCTCAGCAGGCCCGCAGCAGCATGGCGACTCTCTCATCCCGCAGTCTGGCGGCAGCTGTGGGATCCAGCTGAAGTCCAGCAGGTCCCGCCTCAGCCTCCAGCTGCCGCATCCTGGCTTCGCACTCGGCAATCTTGTTTATTTCAATCTCCATAGCAACAATTAGCCTGTCCATCTCTCGAATAGTGACAGGGTAGTTGTTCAGTCGGTCCACATAATACTTGATGTCCTGTGAGCTGATCCAGTCCGGGTCCTCTGCGTGATCCGTGATTAGCTCGGCTGGGCTGAGCACAATGCGACGTACATGTGGAGTCATGACCTGCTCGAAACTGCCCCAAATTTCCTGGTGTGTCTCCATTGATGTCAATAACTTGTGTCTCAACTCATGAAACCATCTAAAATTGATATATATTGATAGCAGATACGCCAATCACAATGATGGACTCAAGCAGATTTCTTCTAACCTAAAAACACCGCATTGCCGACACAAATTATGTAAAACTTCTCCACTCTCAAATGACTTTTGAATGCTAAAAAATATCATTTGCTGTTCGAGCAGTGAATGGAAATTCTGTCCTACCAAGTTTACACCGATGACAAAGTAAGCATATATCGTTGAATACTCGTACTTACCTCAAATATACTACTGTTCTGGGCTCTGCTCTGCTAATCAGAGAACCCACATCAACAAAACTCTCCAGTGCCTCCACAGCCCTGTCTTTGTCCTGACTGCTCACTCCTTCCGAGCCGAGAATCACTCTGGTGCTGTCTCTGAGAAAGTTGGTCTCAGATTTCACTTGAGCATGAAACTGCTTAGCAGAGCTATCAAATTTCTTTTTTGCCTCGTTAAGGTCGATTTGGAGAGCAATGAACTCTTGAGATGGTGAATCGTTTTCCATTGTTCTATCTAACCTAATAATTCAGGATAGTAAATCTAATATGCAACAACAGGGTGTCTGCTTTCACTCTCTTTTTGGTTTGGCATAAAGCTGCTTTTTAAAAGAGACCGCCATAACAAAAGGCATTAGCGGTAACTCCGCGAAAATGCCGTGGAAAATTCGTGGAATTGCCGAAGAATTAAAGCGAAACTTCCTTTTAAAGTACAATCGCCACAAGGTACAACCGTTTTTGAGAGATCCTGTAATAAGGAACCAATCGATAATTAGATTGTGAGCACATTTTGTCACTGTTCGGTTTGGTTCGAGAATGAATATCATAGCTGAGGCTCTCAGTTCCCCTTGAGATTCTCTTAGGCTGAGACTCTCAGTTCCTCATGAGATTTTCAAGCTGAGACTCTAAGTTATCCCAAGAGATTCTCATAGCTGAGACTCTCAGTTATCCCATTAGATTCTCATGGCTGAGACTCTCAGTTCTCCCATTAGATTCTCATAGCTGAGACTCTCAGTTCTCCCATTAGATTCTCATAGCTGAGACTCTCAGTTCCCCCATTAGATTCTCATAGCTGAGACTCTCAGTTTCCCCCATTAGATTCTCATAGCTGAGACTCTCAGTTCCCCCATTAGATTCTCATAGCTGAGACTCTCAGTTCCCCCATTAGATTCTCATAGCCCAGACTCTCGGATTCCCCATTAGATTCTCATAGCTGAGATCTTACTCTCATTTTTGAAACTCTAAGCATCCTATTAGATACTCGTACTCGTAAAAGAATCGCAGCCCTCTGTATGTATTTTAGCGGCAGTTGGTAATTAGGTAATTTTAAGCTGTAAGACTTAATAGCTTATTTAAGTCTTATAGCTTAATAGCGTATTTCACAGGTTAAAGAAGTTAAACAGTTTCCTAACCATACTACTACTGAGTAACTGAATAAGTATTAATATCGATAAATCATCAGGACTGGAAGTGATGAATGGATTAAGTATATTATTGAAAAGGCATGAAATACGAATCGCAGTGGAGCCTAAAACGCCGTTTTGGCATCAGGAGAGGTGCAAGTCAATCATTCATTAGTTTTTGATGACCATTATGACGCAATGAATTTTGCTGTCATTTGCTGTCATTAAAACGAAATTAATAACAAATTAAGCATAGGAGCAGACTATAATTTTACCTTGTTCCGAGCAAAATTAGCAGAATTTTGAAAGTTACTATAAGATTAAACAATAGTAAATGCTATGTACACTGAGTTCTTTACTGTGAGTACAGTAGTTAGCCAGCTATTGCTCACAGTCAAGATTGTCAAGACTCGCTGAGCACGAGAAGCTGCCACTGACAGGTAGTGTGATGATGTGCTCGTAGCGGGAGAACATGTAGGGTAATTTTTAGTCTGAGTGTACACCGATGGGCATGTATTGCAATAATTAAACAAATGACAGCATATACATTTTAATGGTATAGCCATTATATGGTACAGTTTATAGATTAGGAAAACATGAGCAGATAAAGACTTATGGCCGATACACTGTACTAATTATAAAATCTCCTCAAAGCATCCAAAACGACTCTACTGCAATGTTTCTGAGAGAATTCACCTCAGCAACACTCTCCAGTACCTTCACAGCCCTGTCTTTGTCCTGACTGCTCACTCCAACCGATCCGAGATACAATTTGATACTGATCTCTGAAAAAGTTTCTCAGATCTCAGAGTTCCTTTGAGCTTAGCTTGAAGCTACGAGCGTACTTATAGCAGACCTTTCGAATGTCTTTGTTGCCTCGCTCGTTGAATATGATTTCGGGATCAGCTGCGTTGTCGCCGGTTTCTATTTTAAATATTATGTTTGATTTTTTAAACTTTTCTAACTTAATTGCATCTCCTCACCGGCGGTGGGGAAGAACTCAGCTCGTCCCGTGTCCTTGAGGTACCCAAGATAACCGCATAGGATAACCGATAACCCAAAGATAAAGTGCTCAGAGTTTTCATTGCTTGAGCGACAGAATTGCGGCACCGCTCCTCATGCTAACTGGCCCTGAAGGAAGCGGTGGCTAAAGGAAGCAGCCATGCCCAAAGAGGGCCATGCTGACTGCTCTAAGATCCTTGCGTTCAAGCCTAAGGAGGGCTCTGTGCAGGAGGGGAGGGGCAGGGGACGGCAGCACGGGATTGCCTGCAATTCCGGGTGTCGTGTCACCTGAAGAGATGCTCGGAATCAGCCCAAGCCGTTGACCCGGGAGTTGATTACCGAGGCGGGGATGGGGGCCCGGCCCCAGGAGCTGAGGTTTCAGGGCAGCGTACTCGTTGCTAAGAAAACCAGTGTGGTCCGGGATCCATTTGAGCTCCACCTGATTGCCCAGCACAAAGTCCGAAGGGCTGCTTGGCTGTCGGAAAGCAATGTCGCTTTTAAGGCTAAGCGAGCCCAATCACTTTCTCTATCCCCTTCATTTTATTCCATCTAAATCTGCAGTGAAGTCGCAGTAGCAAAAAATGACTTTTTAATGCTGACTTTGTGATGAGGCTCGATGTATAAGCAGAGTAAGATAAAGTGCTGCATTCCATGATGATTAAACTATAAGTCTACCTCTTATTCTGTGTAGAATCTTAATAGTTATATTAATCCACCTGGCCAAAATTGTTATTAAAACCTCAGCTTCAATCGAAAACTTTAAAATTCTAAAAACATGAACAATCACTTGAGAAATTGTAAATTTAGAATCCGTATCAAAAAGGGGTTTTCATAGCTGCGTTAACGAGGAAACAACATGCAAATAGCTCTACTGCAAGTAGTTTACGCTAGTTTTACAAGTTAAGCACACAATTATTGCTTTATTTAATAAAAATTGGTGAGTAAAGAACTCAATAAAGTCGTATAAAATAAATTAATAATTGTTTTAACACCGTTTTGTCATTTTTAGGCAATATTTACGATTGATATTCATGAAATTTTGATTTTAGCAAGGGCTGTAAAACTCACTACGAAAACGAGCGCTTTAGTCTCTGCACCTCTATTTTCTGTCAGTATATATACGGTCCGAATCCTACAGGATCGTACTTGCTTCGGCAGTACATATACTAAAATTGGAACGATACAGAGAAGATTAGCATGGCCCCTGCGCAAGGATGACACGCAAATTCGTGAAGCGTTCCATATTTTTTGTCTTTTTTCATCATAATACATCAAGACTTAAGTATTTATATTCCGTTTTTGCAGGCTGTGCCCATCCCTATTAAATAATGACATGCCAAGCACATATCAACAACTTTCGGCTTGCAGATGACATGGATTTGATTGGCAAATATGAGGAAGAATTGCAAGAACTGACAACGAAACTGGACAGAATTTCAAGAAAGTTTGGCAGAGAAAGTCAGCAAAGAAAATTTTGGCGCCGCAGGCACTAATTTTAGCGCCACAGGCACTCATTTTGGCGCTGCAGGCACTCATTTTGGCGCCACAAGCACTCATTTTAGCGCAGCAGGCAACCATTTTAGCGCCGCAGGCACTCATTTTAGCGCCGCAGGCACTCATTTTAGCGCCGCAAGCACTCATTTTGGCGCCTCAAGCACTCATTTTAGCGCCGCAAGCACTCATTTTAGCGCCGCAAGCACTCATTTTGGCGCCGCAGACACTCATTTTGGCGCCGCAGGCACTCATTTTAGCGCCGCAGGCACCTATTTGAGCACCGCACGCACCATTTTAGCGCCACAGGCACTCATTTTGGCGCCGCAGGCACTAATTTTAGCGCCACAGGCACTCATTTTGGCGCTGCAGGCACTCATTTTGGCGCCGCAAGCACTCATTTTAGCGCAGCAGGCAACCATTTTAGCGCCACAGGCACTCATTTTAGCGCCACAGGCACTCATTTTGGCGCCACAAGCACTCATTTTGGCGCCGCAGGCACTCATTTTGGCGCCTCAAGCACTCATTTTAGCGCCGCAAGCACTCATTTTAGCGCCGCAAGCACTCATTTTGGCGCCGCAGACACTCATTTTGGCGCCGCAGGCACTCATTTTAGCGCCGCAGGCACCTATTTGAGCACCGCACGCACCATTTTAGCGCCGCAGGCACTCATTTTGGCGCCGCAGGCACTCATTTTAGCGCCACAGGCACTCATTTTAGCGCAGCAGGCACTCATTTTAGCGCCGCAAGCACTCATTTTAGCGCCGCAGGCACTCATTTTATCGCCGCAGGGACTTATTTTAGCGCCACAGGCACTCATTTTAGCGCCGCAGGCACTCATTTTAGCGCCGCAGGCACTCATTTTAGCGCCGCAGGCACTCATTTTAGCGCCGCAGGCACTCATTTTAGCGCCGCAGGCACTCATTTTAGCGCCGCAGAAACTCATTTTATCGCCGCAGGGACTTATTTTAGCGCCACAGGCACTCATTTTAGCGCCGCAGGCACTCATTTTAGCGCCACAGGCACTCATTTTAGCGCAACAGGCACTCATTTTAGCGCCGCAGGCACTAATTTTAGCGCCGCAGGCACTCATTTTAGCGCCACAGGCACTCATTTTAGCGCTGCAAGCACTCATTTTGGCGCCTCAAGCACTCATTTTAGCGCAGCAGGCAACCATTTTAGCGCCACAGGCACTCATTTTAGCGCCGCAGGCACTTATTTTGGCGCCACAAGCACTCATTTTATCGCCGCAGGCACCTATTTGAGCACCGCACGCACCATTTTAGCGCCGCAGGCACTCATTTTGGCGCCGCAGGCACTCATTTTAGCGCCACAGGCACTCATTTTAGCGCAGCAGGCACTCATTTTAGCGCCGCAGGCACTCATTTTATCGCCGCAGGGACTTATTTTAGCGCCACAGGCACTCATTTTAGCGCCGCAGGCACTCATTTTAGCGCCGCAGGCACTCATTTTAGCGCCGCAGGCACTCATTTTAGCGCCGCAGGCACTCATTTTAGCGCCACAGGCACTCATTTTAGCGCAGCAGGCACTCATTTTAGCGCCGCAGGCACTCATTTTAGCGCCGCAGACACTCATTTTATCGCCGCAGACTACTAAGCAACGGCAGATGGCTTGATTTTGGAGGTGAGGTGGGTGTCAACCCTCCTCGCCTCTCATTGGCTGGCGCCCCGATCACTAGGTGATCGATACCCGTATCGATATCGGCGCTCGGCGCGCGCGCGCCGCAGGCGCGTGGCGCCAAGCGCCGTCCAGCCGCAGGCGACCCTCCCCAGCCACCGGCGACCCTCCCCAGCCGCAGGCGCACCTACCGATATGTATGCCCACCCTACCGATATGTACCCCGATATGTACACCCTCCCGAGCCGCAGGCGCACCCTCCCGAGCCGTAGGCGCCCATGCCGCAGACGCCCATGCCGCAGGCACCCCGAGTGTACACTCTACCGAGCCGCAGGCACCCCGAGTGTACACTCTACCGATATGTACACTCTACCACTCTCCCGATATGTAGTCAACGATATTAGGCTAGTGAAAACTACTTATAGTAGGTGAAATTGAGTATATTTACATAAAAATGTAGATAAAACATATTGGTAGGTGAATAATGACGCATATTGCATATTGGAGCATATGAGCAGCAAAAAACACACAATGTAGGTGTATGGGCAGAAATAGACAAAGCAGGTACTGTAGGCGCTACATAGGTGGAAATACACACACAGCAGGTGCATACATACACACAATGTAGGTGCAAATTGAGTATAATACAGGAAAATTACATAGCATATAATGTAGGCGCATTTTAAACGATACATTTTGCATATTAACCCGCAGGCACAAATTTCAGTGCATAGGATAAAATACACACACTGGAAGTTAAGTATAATACAACATATGTATGCAAAATTAAGCATATAATGTAGGTGCAAAGTAAAATATCCAGCCCAGGATATTCGAGACACGCCCCCAGAGTCAGGGCCGGGGGATCCCAATGTACAGTGCGGGCGGAGTAACAGAGAAATTCCTCCCCAGGGCCGGGGGATCCCAAGTACAGTGCGGTCAGAGAGGAGTAACATAGAGAAATTCCTCCCCAGGGCCGGGGGATCCCAAGTACAGTTCAGGCAGAGAGCATTCCAATCCTCCCCAAATGGGGGGGTTATCAAAGACCCCTCACATTGCACAGGGCGGGCAGAATAACAGACCGCATACAAATAGGGGTTTTAGCGGATCCCAAGTACAGTGCGCTCCATGGTGTTAAATGAGGAAGGATCCCGCCCCAATGTACATTGGAGGTAGAGTAACAGACCGCATACAAAGAGAATTCCAGTCAAACTTTACCGCAGCTCCCACCCCAAATGAGGGTTTTAGTGGATCCCCAGAGGGTAGCTCTCCAAGTTGAGGGATCCCCCCAGTGTGTTGCGAGGCCCAAGTACAGTGCATGCAGAGAGTAACAGAGTACAAAGAGAAATTCCCTTATCAGTCAAACTCGAGCGCGATCTTCAGCCAGGGCAGTCTCCTCCTCATCAGCGCTCTCGAAACATCTGTCAAAGTAAAAATATTCAATGTAGACAGAACTACTAAGGACTGGCAGATGTGTTGATTTTGGGAGGGGGGTGGGTGTCAACCCTCCTCGCCTCTCATTGGCTGGCGCCCCGATCACTAGGTGATCGATACCCGTATCGATATCGGCGCTCGGCGCGCGCGCGCGCCGCAGGCGCGTGGCGCCAAGCGCCGTCCAGCCGCAGGCGACCCTCCCCAGCCGCAGGCGACCCTCCCCAGCCGCAGGCGACCCTCCCCAGCCGCAGGCGCACCTACCGATATGTATGCTCACCCTACCGACATGTACCCCGATATGTACACCCTCCCGAGCCGCAGGCGACCTTCCCCAGCCGCAGGCGCCCATGCCGCAGACGCCCATGCCGCAGGCACCCCGAGTGTACACTCTACCGAGCCGCAGGCACCCCGAGTGTACACTCTACCGATATGTACACTCTACCACTCTCCCGATATGTAGTCAACGATATTAGGCTAGTGAAAACTACTTATAGTAGGTGAAATTGAGTATATTTACATAAAAATGTAGATAAAACATATTGGTAGGTGAATAATGACGCATATTGCATATTAAAATGTACATATTGGAGCATATGAGCAGCAAAAACACACAATGTAGGTGCATGGGCAGAAATAGACAAAGCAGGTACTGTAGGCGCTACATAGGTGGAAATACACACAGCAGGTTTACAAAGTGTACTTTCGATACATATCGGATTAATGTATAAAGCAGGTTTACAAGGCATGCATAAGGTGTAGTTGTATAATACAGGCACGCATGTATAATCAGATTATAGGCAAACGCCCAGGTGCAATTTCAACAGACGCGTAAATAATGTCACACCGACTAAAGAGTAAATATTGTCTAACCCGCAGGTGCATAAATATTTTAAACAAAAGCGGTTCGGGGAAATCCCAAAAGGGAGGTTCACGGCCTAATGACCCGATATACTTTCAACACAATTAAACCCACAAGTGGGCTAGAAAAATGGACAACGTATTTCGATTGCGCTATCAGTACGCTAATCAGCGCAGCAAGTTTATGTCAGGAGTTCTACTCCAAGAGGCGGACCGCTGGGCCACAAACCGCCCCGAGGGAATAGGTGTCAAATGGGAGTTTTAACACTTGAGGGGATCCCGCTCAATGTACAGTGGAGGTGCCAAATGAGTAGGGACCCCTAAGTACAGTGCGGGCGTAAAACCATTTTCATCCCCACGAGTCAAGGGATCCCAAGTGGGCGCATAGGGGAATCCCAGGCGTAAAAAAAAGATAGATCCTTATCTTTCACTCACTCCCGAAAGCCATACGGGCGGCTAGCGGCCCCATACACCCTCTTAGTCATTACGCGCTGGAAAGTCTTGTCCATCTCGAGGGTCCGGATTGTACAGCTAGCCTTATCGCGCCTGAACTGGGCCTGGGGCAGGCGTACAGTCCCGCCGTGACGCAGAATTTCCTGCAGCTCGTCCTCGCGCTCGGAAATCTCGGGCGTGACTCTGATGCCCTTGCACTTGAGTACCGAGTACAGCGACCTGTCGGGCTTCTCCACCACGTACCGGTAGAGCTTGGGGCCTCCCGTGGTGAACTGTACCATGCGGCAGCCGGCAGGTACCTCGTCAGTCCACTGCCCCAAACTCGAACCGCCCGGAGGCTCGTACTCGCCCGGGGAGCAGCGGTATACGACCCTGGGAGGAGGAGAAGGATAAAAAAGTGTTAAGGGGAGAAAGAGAGACAGAGACAGTGAAAAAATTACTTACGAATCGGTATCGGCGTAAATGACGCGGGTTCCTAGACCCTCCAGAGCCTCGTAGAGTCGCAGCCGGGCGTGGGAGGTGGTGAAAACGCCAATAGGTACATTAGCGTACTTGAACGCCCGCTCGCCAGCACCGCCAAATCGGGGCTTGTACTCGAGCATCATGAAGCTCTCCCCAATTGGCTCGCACGACTTGACCTTGATCGAGGGGTCTGTCAGGCGCTGCAGCCACGCCTCGTAGCTGTCCACAATCTCTGTGGAGGTCAGGTCGTCGCGCTGGCAGAACTTGCCCCAGAGCCTGCAGGGGAAAAATAAATTTTTTTTGTAAGTAGAAAAACATGGTCCCCACTGCAAGTAGAAAAACTTACGAGTTTAGAAAAATCTTGGCAACAAAGCGCAGGCCAGGATTTTCTTCCACCTTTTCCAGCCGGACGCCTTCGCGCTCGAAAAAGCTGGCCATGTAGGCAGCCTTGGCGTCCTCAGCCATCCCCGGCGAACCGCTAGACTCGGCTTTGAGCTTCAAAAAAGTGTTTACATAATCTGCAAACAGACCCGTGCGAGTCTCGGTCCAATAGGCCAGGGCATGAACTGACTGCAGCTTGTAACCCAACTGCAGGGCCTTGTGGAGCTCTGGGGTCGACCACGTGCCGCGGAGCATTCTCTCAGCGTCAGTGTGTGTACACTCGCTGCTGCACTGGGTCTCCATGCAGACGCGGCAGAGGCCGAAAACCAGCTTCTTGTTAATCTTGGCGGGCAGTAGCGGGATGTGGAGATTGGTTGGCGGCAGAATCGACACCTCGGCGATGCCAAAATACCGGGCCAGCTGCAGCTCATCCAGTAGATGAGGCTCGGGGTGGTGTACCGGGTGCCCGACAGGGTACTTGTCAAACTTGTTGACAGTCGGGTAGAGCGACACCTAGGGGATAAGGATAATAGAGAATTAGAGGATAAGATAAACTCAAACGCATGTCAACTGTGTGTGTACAAGTGTACAAACTTACCACATCCCGATAGCGCAGCTCTACAGTCTCGGTGGCCTCGGCGTGCGGGACAAAAGCCTCGGTACGGCCGCCAAACAGGGCATCCTCCAGGCGGATAGGCTGCTGGACTGGCGCTCCCTCGTCCTGATAGTCGTGCTCCCACAGAACACGCACATTGTATGCAGTGGAGAGCAGCCGGGTGAAGCGCTCAGTCTCCTCATAAATCGCCCGCATTGGCTGGTTCTTGAGCGGGTGCAGCACGTCGCCGTTGGGGAAGCACTTGGGACAGCCATGGTAGAAGCAGCCATGAAACTGCAGCACTGTCCTGGTCTCTGGGTCGAAGCCGTCGACCTTACGGCCCATGGCGAAAGCCTCGCCGCCCGAGTCCGCTGTCCGCAACCGGCCGCCAAACTCGGTTGCATTCAAATGCGCAAGCCAGCACCGCGCCTTGTGCGACTGTACATCGGACCGGCGGGAAATCACCCCAAGAGTGTTGGGCTCCATAAACTTGGTGGTGAAAACAGCCATAGCCAAGCCCGCAATGGTGTTGGATTGGACAAATGCGTCCAGTCCGCAAATGTCCTTAATCAGGCGGGTGTACTTTAGACAGCCTTCCCGCAAAATTAACGTGTCCTGCAGGCAGTAGTCCAGGTACTCCTTATTGAAATTAAACACCTGTCCCTCCTGCTTGGCCAGCCAGTCTGCGATGGAGTCGTGCTGCTTGTTTTTCTTTCCTCCATACATATCAATTGAGCAGTAGGGTCCCACGTACCCCCAATTTTCCGGCTGGTTAAACACGTGCGGGAAATCTCCTTTGGTCAGTTGGGTGCCCAAACCAAGCGCCTTTGGGAATTGCGCCAGACCAATAGGGATGAAATTGAGGCTGTCCTTGAAGGTGATCTTGTCGCACTTCATACATTAGGCGGCTGTTCTGGAAGATCACTTGCGGCTTCTTCTTGGCCAGTCCGTTGAGTAGGCGCCGAGCAGGAGGAATGCGTCATACGCAGAGCCATTGTGCGCAATAGCAATTGCCCCCTGCTTGAACACACTAGTCAGCCAGCAGTAAAAGGCATCGATAGAGTGCGGCCCGACAGATACAAACTCTCGCATCCCACAGGCACAGTCATTGTGCGAGACACAGCTCGTGAAATCGAGTGCCAAATCGCGTCCCGCAATGCAATTGGCTGAGCTGTGTAGTCCCCCGCACACGCTGCAGCGGGGCCTGGGGAAGAGTTTGGGACACGCCTCGCAGGAGGTGGCAGCCGTAACCAAGTGTACCCGGTGCTGCTTGCCAGAGTCCACGTACGTCTCGAAATCATAGTAAACATACGGGGCGCTAGACTCTTTGGCTTTGGCGGGGTGACAAAGCACTCGTGGGTGGCAGTTTCGTCGTACTGCTTGCAGACTGGGCACTTGGCATAACCACACTGATGCTCAGGGGGCTGGCCTACTTTTAGTTCTTCTAGATAGCCACACGTGCCGCAAACGTGGACTGAATCACAGCGCGATCTGCCGGCCTTATTCTTGCGCTTGTGATTTTCTAGGCACTGAGCATTATAGCAATTTAGCCCGCAATCATGGCATCTTACATATGCGCGGTTTGCCTTACAGTTGGAGCCCGGAGTCTTGCATGTACTGCAGGCATCAGCGCACTTGTGCTTCTCATAATTGCAGTCGTAGGCCATCTCGCACTTGGGGCAGTAGTGATCGGAGCCGAAAAACGCAGGCAGCTTGGTGACCACATTAAAGTGCTGCTCGACCAGGTGTAGGTGCAGAATCTCGGTGCCAGGCAGGTTGAAGATGCACCTGTTGGCCTCCTCTGCGCGGTACACGCGTACACCAAAATCGTGCCCTGGATGCAGCCGGTTCAGGGCTCGGATCGCTTCGGGCAGTGCATCCACCCCGAAAGGACCGGCCTGCGAGACGATTTGATGAGTCTGTGTAGGGGGTAAAATATTTCTTTTAGTATTCCCTGATACTGTGTAAAAAATCTTATCAGAAAATATATCTTTTAGTATTCCATGATACTGTGTAAAAATCTTATCAGAAAATATATCTTTTAGTATTCCATGATACTGTGTAAAAATTCTTATCAGAAAATATATCTTTTAGTATTCCACGATACTGTGTAAAAATTCTTATCAGAAAATATTTTTTAGTATTCCACGATACTGTGTAAAAATTCTTATCAGAAAAATACTAGAAACTTACCGTGTAGAGGCCAGCTTCGATTTGTAGCTCAGTCGCAAGCTTAGTCTGCTTGGACGAATTGGCCTTGATTGTACGCCACACCTGCATGGTGATGGACTTGGCCACGAATTGCAGGTAGGCGCAGGCCACGACCAGAGCGCGCAGCAGGCATCTCTTGTCCGAGTTGGTGATGCGGACATAGTGCTTGGAGAAGGCGTGCCGCTCTTCTAGATGCTTGTTCTCGAGAGCACATCCACCTCGAGGCACCCAGGCCTTTAGCAACCGGATAGAAAAGTTGCCCGTCAGGACAGTGGCATCCGACTGTACAATCTTGTTGATGTGCTTAAACAACAATTCAGCCGTCATGCGGGATGCACGCACCGGGGGAGTGTGGGCCGCTTTGAGCATATTGTCGCTCTCGAATTTCGCGGCCATAAAGTCATCACCAGCCAAATCTTGCTTGAAAACTTCGAGCATGTCAGCAAACACCTCCCGCAAATCTTCGGTGTTGGTAATATGCACCACATACTCGACACCCTTTGCCCTAAACTTGGGCAGGTCACGCTGATTATCCAGCCGGGCCGTAAAACCTGCATGGGGGGAATGGGGGAGTGTGAGTCAGCTAGGGTCTGTGTGGGAAATGGGGGGCTGGATAACTCACCCGGTCCGGTAACAGATTCCGGCTGTGTTGGCGGGACAAACGCGTCTGAAAAAACACAAGGAGATAAAAAACCAGAAGAATCTGTCATTTTCCTGGCCCCAGCGTGTTTCCCCGCCCTAGCCCCAGCAATTTCTTAACAGAGTTTACTCTGCTGTCCCCGCAGCAACTCTCTGCAATTTCTTATCTGCACCCCCGCTGCAGCCTGTCGCAGCAGTCTTTGTTTACTCACCCCTGCAACTCTCTGTCGCAGCAATTTGCACCCCAGCTGCAGCCTGTCTGGACAACACCCCCCTAGCAGCAATTTCTTATCAGCACACACCCGGCTGAAACTTGTCTAGCCCTCCCCTGCAACTCTCTGTTACAGACCCTGCCGCAGCACCCCACCCTAGCAACTCCAGTCTAGACCCCTGCAGCTGTCGCAGCAGTCTTTGTTGTTTACTCTGCGGTCCCACAGACCCTGCAGCTGCTGCTGCTGCTCAGCCCCTACCCCCACCCTAGCAACTACAGTCTAGACAGAAATTAATTAAAACTTACCATAAAGACGTTGCCTCTTGTCAGCCAGGAAAGCAGTTGCTGCGGCGCTGCGTTTAGCCATTTTGCAAACAGAGAGCGTGAGAGAGCGGAGAGAGAAGGATTTATCTCTCTACCCTGGCTCTGGGGGTCTGTATATATACTAAAAAATCTGCTCAGCTCGCCTGTTATTGGATAAATCGCCAAAAACCAACCAAAATCATCAAAAATCACCCCAAAATCATCACCCACCCCACCCTCCATCCGGGGGTATATAAGGCGCTGCACGGCTGTCAGAGAGCTCTCTGCTGCTGCTGCTAAATCATGTCTTCTATCTCTCTATACGAAAACTTTGTGGCGCGGAAGCCCACATTTGAAACTGAACACAACTTGATTGAAATTCGGCGTCTCTACACCAACGAGGCCGGAGTGTGGAAGGACGGCTTCCCTGCAATCTACTTGGCCGAGCCAGAGTGGAAGAAGCTCGAAGCTGCGCGCCCTGACCTGGAGGCTGCTGCCCGCCTTCACGTGAACAAGCGGGTCCTGTTGGGCAATTTCAAGGCAGTTGAAGCTTCGCGAGGGAGGATCCGTTTGCTGCGCAATTGGCTCAATCAGGACCCAAAGTTTAATTGGCGCTACACGATCGAATTCACGCCTGAACTGTGGCGCCGGATGTTTGCCGCCCGTTTGGACAAGCTCTTCAAGCCGGCACCTGAGGCACCCCTCCAGCCAAGCGAGTCAAGACAGACACGCCTCCGGTAGCCGGGACTGAGGTGGATGTTCTTCAGCTCATGGGTCTCAAACCCTACCAATCTCCACCCTGGGAAAATCTGTTTAACGAGGGTTGGGACTGCTAGTTTCCTATTGGTTCGCACCGCCTCACTCGATCCGTCTATATAATTAGTGTTTCCCCCCTCTCCAGAGAGTCAAACCCTATCTCAGCTCTAATACTTTACTCTCTGTTGATTCTAGCATGTCCCGCCGAGCTCTATCCAACCTCTGGGATAATAATCGCCCGACTGAAGAGTTAACCAGCCTCGACGGGGATATCCCTGAACACATAGTTCCCCTAGGCACTGAAAACAACGGAAGTGATAATTGGGAGGCTGATCAATATCTAGCTTGGGCTATGTCCTATGATAGCGACACCGAGTCTGAAGTTTTTGACCTCCCGCTGCTGGCTATCGGCGGGGTTGTGAACGGTGCCCCTGCTGCTACTGCCTCCGATTTGACTACCGCCTCAGCCGCCCTCTTTGACGTCTCTGTTGAGGAGCTGACCACAACCGGCCCTGCCTCTGCTGCGCCCGTCTCTGCTGCTGCCGCCTCTACTACGCCCGTCTCTGCTGCTGCTTCAACTACCTCCCACCGGGCCTCAATATCATCAGCCGCTACGCTCCTTCTCTTCGACGACGAGGACGAGGATATGTCTGAGGAGATCGCCGTGGTTCGTGAGCGCTTTCCTCGCATTGTGGCCTCATTTTTCCGCGGGGACATTGACTGGCTGAGGTCTCGGCATCCTGGCGGGCTGCCCTCCCAAGCTACCTTTGTCAGAGCCTTTAATCGGGTTCTTGATACTTTGGTTGCGAGGGGTGCCGGCCTACGGGAGGTGTTGGAGGCTGAGACTCTGCACCAGGACTGGTTGATGGGGCGCAATTCGTATGCCCCGACTCTGAGGCGTACCTGGCCGGTCCGGGAGCGCGGCCAACTGCGTGGGATGAGCCCGCCGCATGGCCCTCCAACTGGGAGGAGCACCTTTCGTTGGTGCGCTATACAGCGTCTCTACGTCTGTGGCGGCTGGAGGACGATTTAGATTTGGTAAGATATTACATTATATACACAACTCATCTAATCATATACCTTGCATATATTCTATCTACATTGACTGTTATAATTTCCACATTGCCAGTCATCCGACTACTGCTTCGAGAGCGTGGAGGAAGAGGCCGCGTACGAGACAGCCCTGAGGGAGCGTATGGAGATTGACTGATAAGGGTATTTCTCTTTGTACGCGGTTTGGGGAACCCAACACTGTACACTGGGTAGGTTAGAATGGGCGCTAGCTGGGGGGCCTCTATGTGTGTATACACGGGGGTTAAAAGACCAATTCTGATAGCTCGCTCCTAGGGAGGAAATTGGCAGAGGGGCCGGCCCAAAAAACTGAAATGGGCTGGCCCCGGGCTCGAGTCCACCCACCTAAAATATGGAGGTCATTACAACCTAATGACTCGAAATACTTTCAACGCAATTGTACCTATAAGAGGGTTAGGGCGGCGGCGGCGGTGGCGAAAACGGGCGGCTAAAACCTCCCTTTTGGGATTTCCCCGAACCGCTTTTGTTTAAAATTTTTATGCACCTGCGGGTTAGACAATATTTACTCTTTAGTCGGTGTGACATTATTTACGCGTCTGTTGCACCTGGGCGTTTGCCTATAATCTGATTATACATGCGTGCCTGTATTATACAACTACACCTTATGCATGCCTTGTAAACCTGCTTTATACATTAATCCGATATGTATCGAAAGTACACTTTGTAAACCTGCTGTGTGTATTTCCACCTATGTAGCGCCTACAGTACCTGCTTTGTCTATTTCTGCCCATACACCTACATTGTGTGTTTTTGCTGCTCATATGCTCCAATATGTACATTTTAATATGCAATATGCGTCATTATTCACCTACCAATATGTTTTATCTACATTTTTATGTAAATATACTCAATTTCACCTACTATAAGTAGTTTTCACTAGCCTAATATCGTTGACTACATATCGGGAGAGTGGTAGAGTGTACATATCGGTAGAGTGTACCTGGGCTCGGTAGAGTGTACACTCGGGGTGCCTGCGGCTCGGTAGAGTGTACACTCGGGGTGCCTGCGGCATGGGCGTCTGCGGCATGGGCGCCTACGGCTCGGGAGGGTGCGCCTGCGGCTCGGGAGGGTGTACATATCGGGGTACATGTCGGTAGGGTGAGCATACATATCGGGTGCGTGCGCCTGCGGCTGGGAGGGTCGCCGCGGCTGGGGAGGGTCGCCTGCGGCTGGACGGCGCTTGGCGCCACGCGCCTGCGGCGCGCGCGCGCCGAGCGCCGATATCGATACGGGTATCGATCACCTAGTGATCGGGGCGCCAGCCAATGAGAGGCGAGGAGGGTTGACACCCACCCCCTCCAAAATCAACACATCTGCCAGTCCATAGTAGTGACAGATTATATGTAATTATACGATTTATATGAAATTAAGCTTACCAAAATCGGGTTCGCGCTGTACGGATACGGCACGCCTCAATTAGCAACCCTCGTCAAACAGATTTCCCAAGGGTAGGGTTGATGCTGTCAAGGCAGTCCTGCAGATTGTCCTCTGTCTTGACTCGCTTGGCTGGAGGGGGTGCCTCAGGTGCCGGCTTGAAGAGCTTGTCCAAACGGGCGCAAACATCCGGCGCCACAGTTCAGGCTTGAATTCGATCGTGTAGCGCCAATTAAACTTTGGGTCCTGATTGAGCCAATTGCGCAGCAAACGGATCCTCCCTCGCGAAGCTTCAACTGCCTTGAAATTGCCCAACAGGACCCGCTTGTTCAGTGAAGGCGGGCAGCAGCCTCCAGGTCAGGCGCGCAGCTTCGAGCTTCTTCACTCTGGCTCGGCCAAGTAGATTGCAGGGAAGCGTCCTTCCACACTCCGGCCTCGTTGGTGTAGAGACGCCCGAATTTCAATCAAGTTGTGTTCAGTTTCAAATGTGGGCTTCCGCGCCACAAAGTTTTCGTATAGAGAGATAGAAGACATGATTTAGCAGCAGCAGCAGAGAGCTCTTCTGACAGCCGTGCAGCGCCTTATATACCCCGGATGGAGGGTGGGGTGGGTGATGGATTTTGGGGTGATTTTTGATGATTTTGGTTGGTTTGGCGATTGACAATAACAGGCGAGCTGAGCAGATTTTTTAGTATATATACAGACCCCCAGAGCCAGGGTAGAGAGATAAATCCT
>NIVC01002369.1:0-42500 GCA_002269645.1 Macrostomum lignano
TGCTGAATTTGAAGTTATTGATTCAGCCACTTGTGTTTTGAACGGAATTAAAGTGCATAGTGATTTTCTGAGCTGAAACAGAAAATAAGCTAACTCGTAATTCTTCGATTTCAAAACTGTTGAAGTCTGTGTTTTGTCGAATCACACAGAGTTACATTTTTGGCAACTCCGCAGGGCCTGGCGCAGTCAGGCAGCTGGGGCTGTCTGGACGAGTTCAACCGCATGGATCCGTCCGTGATGTCCGTGGCCGCCCAGCAGGTGTCCCTGGCGTTGGCCTGCAAGAAGGAGCGCCGTCAGCAGTTCGTGTTCACTGACGGCGACACTGTGGAGCTAAATGCCGAGTTTGCCGTCTTCATCACCACGGTGGGTTTGATTAAAGATCTTAAAAAAATAATTGGCTTGATCCATCGACACTCGCGCAGGGTATATCGCATCCCTGACATTCTTATCGTCAAGTTGCTGCCTATGATTCGTGCCTTTGAGGGCCAACCACAGACAGCTCAGCCGCAGCTATTGCGCGGCGCATCTGAAGGCTGCGTACGGCTGTTCAGTCCAAGGACTGGTGGGTCGCCACACACACCCTCAATTACCCCAGCTAATGCTGGCACCCATTTTACAGCTGGGTGAACTGAAGCAATGCAGAGTTAGGTGTCCTGCTCAAGGACACAAACTGTTCCGAGTCCGACTTTTCAATCGCGAGTCCAACGCTCTAACCACTAAGCTGCAGCCGCCTAACTCAACTGTAATAAAGCAGGGTCCAATGCATTCTCAAACCCTCTGCAAACACAGACTACTTCTATCTTTAAAAGTCCTCTTTTCCTGCTCCACTCCCCCAGAGCCCCGGTTATCCAGGCAGGCTGGAGCTGCCCGAGAATCTCAAGACCAGTTTCCGACCAGTTGCCATGGTAACCCGGATGCCACTGCGGTACTGCGAGTGCGACTGACGGCGGCCGGCTATCAGCTTCAGGCGGCCGGCCAGCTGGCCAGGAAGACCGTTGCGCTTCTGCGCGCCTGCGATGATCAGCTGAGCCATCGGCCGCAGTACGACTTTGGCATGCGGACCGCTGTGGCTGCTGGCAGGGCGCTGGTGGCAGCCAGGAGGGAGCTCCTGACGACTGCTCAGAAACAGCCACCAGTGCAGACCTCAGCCAGGTAAGTTGACTGATTTGAATCCTGTGTGCGTTATATCTTCATTTAATATTTTATTGCTTATTGAATTCATTAATTTGTGCATCTGATTACTATTTAATAAATCTACCTACTGCCTGACCAACTGACTCATTAACAGGTTCGATTCTCTGTCGTTCAACCGAAGGCCGTCGCTCAGCGCCAGCGGCTACCATCAGCTCCAGCAGCTGCAGCAACAAGACTCTGAGCAGTCTGTGGCCGTGCGAGCCCTTCGCGACGCTCTCCTGCCTCGTCTGGATGAATCAGACGAGCCGCAGTTGCTCAGCCTGCTAGAGGATCTGTTCCCGGGCTGCGGCCCAAGCCCGGACAGGCGTCCGGCGGCTCCGGATGTTGAAGCGGCCGTTGCTAGGCAAGTTGAGAACCTGGGCCTGACGCCTCATCCAGCTTGGATGCACAAGTGCGCTCAGCTTTACGAGACGCAGTTGAACAGGTGAGCAAAGAGTGAAGGAAAGAATTGGGATCTGGGATCATGATGGGTATGGGCGAAGGATCGATCCTCTCTCGCTCCAACCGGCTCACCGAGCAGACACGGCGTGATCCTCCTGGGCGAGTCCGGCTCCGGCAAGACCAGCTGCGGCGCCGTTCTCCTGCGCGCCCTCGCCGAGTTAGGCGCCCCGCGCCGCGAGCTGCGCCTGAATCCCAAAGCCCTTGGAGACGGCGCCCCAGCCGAGCGACTGTTCGGCAAGCTGGACGCCGCTAGCAACGATTGGCGCGACGGAGTTTTCTCGGCGCTTTGGCGCCGGATTCGCCGCGCCAAGAGAGAACAACAGCAGCAGCATCAACAGCAGGCAGCCTGGCTGGTGCTGGACGGACCCATTGATGCCGTGTGGGTGGAAAGCTTGAACTCGGTGCTGGATGACAACCGGCTGCTGACTCTGGCTAATGGTGAGTGATTTGCCAAACTCTGGTCGAATCGATCGACATTTCGTCACATGCTCTGCTGCGAATTTCTAGCGATAGGTCGACACGCAGCCATGCGTGATGCCCTCTGATCCCCCCATTCCATGCGTGATGCCCTCCGATCCCTCCATTCCATGCGTGATGCCCTCCGATCCCTCCATTCCATGTGTGATGCCCTCCGATCCCTCCATTCCATGCGTGATGCCCTCCGATCCTTCCATTCCATGCGTGATGCCCTCCGGTCCCTCCATTCCATGCGTGATGCCCTCCGATCTCTCCATTCCATACGTGATGCATTCCGATCCCTCCATTCCATGTGATGCCCTCCGATCCCTCCATTCCATGCGTGATGCCCTCCGATCCCTCCATTCCATACGTGATGCATTCCGATCCCTCCATTCCATGCGTGATGCCCCTCCCTGACTTCAGGCGATCGAATTTCCATGGCCCTGGGCTGTCGAGTCCTATTCGAGGTGGACAGCATTCAGAACGCCACGCCGTCCACTGTGTCTCGAAACGGTCTGGTGCACTTCGGCCCCGGCGTGCTGGACTGGCAGCCGGTGCTGGCGGCCTGGCTGGCTCAACTCCAGGACTGGCAGCGCGCACCTGTTAAGGCCATTTTTGAAGCCGGCTTTCCTGGCGGACTGGGCTTTGTAATGCAAAATCTGAGGACAAAAATTACGGTGCGATTTCTGATTAATTGATTTCTTTCTTCGTTCTAGGACTACACGATTATATAGGGAGAAAGACAACAGTATGCGATCAAAGTACTTCCCATTCAGTAGTATTATCTCTTTTTATTCGTCACGGCTTCCTATTGGTTGAGTCTTCCCACTTTAACTCCCAGTATTTTATTATCTATCCTCACGCTCCAGGAAGTTTGGGTAGGCATGTACGTTGTCCCTGGGCACAAAGATACCAAATATGTGTCACGTGATTGTCTCTCTGGTTCTAACATCTATCCAACCACTGCAGTTAACAAGAAACTGTTTTAATTCAACGAGCTACACAGAATAATCAGGCCAAAGAGCACATGAGATGCAAGTCAGATTTGGTGATTCAGCTGCCTAAGGAGTTCACCAACCGGGTTGGCCATCAGGATGATCGTACACAGGAGCGTAGCCAGGGGACACACAACCAGCTGACAGTAGTGTATGCCCCCTTACACTATACGGTTTTTTCATCAGGCGTTACTAAATGACAAATATAACATTGTCAGGGAGATTTAGGGTGGGAGGGTTTAGCTGTTGGTAAGTATACAATGCACGCTAATCATACAAACCTTGTTCATTTTTCAGGTCCCAGAGTGCAACTACATTCATCAGGCCACAAGCTTATTGTCCAGTCTCATATCTTCCACAGAAGATTCTTCGCCAAACCAGCAACAGCAGCAACAGCAACAGCATCATCAACAACACCTAGAGCAGCAGCACCTGCAGAGGCTAGCAATTTTCTCGCTGATCTGGTCTTTAGGCTGCCTTCTGGAGCCTGAACAGCAGCACCGGTTGGAAGAACACCTGAGATCCTCCGCTGCCTACCCAACTCTGCAGCCGCTGCTGCCTCCGACAACTTTCAACGGCGGCGAAGATGCTTCCACTGCCACTGCTGCCACAATATTTGACTTCTACGTTGACTCGGTCAGCGGTGAATGGCTGCACTGGTCGCAACTGCTGCCGGGTCGGCCAAGACCGGCGACTGCGTCGTCCACATCCGAAGAAGCTCTGCCGGTAGCGAGGCCCGTGACTCACTCGGACGCTGTCAGAATGGACTACCTGATCCGAACGGCGGCTCGGGGCGGCGGCGTCCTTCTTGTCGGTGGCCCTGGCGTCGGCAAAACCACAGCAGCCCGCGCCTACGGAGCGGCCGCCTGCGATCCGGAGTCGCATCTGTTCCGTCACGTCGCCTTCTCGAGCGCTAGCACGCCAAGCGCCTTCCAGCGCAGCGTTGAGTCGTACGTCGACAAACGGATGGGAACGACATTCGGCCCCCCGGCTGGCAAGCGACTGACGATGTTCATTGACGACATCGGCATGCCGGACCGAGACGCCTGGGGCGACCAGCCGACCAGTGAGGCGCTCCGTCAGCTGATGGAGTCAGGCGGCTTCTACAATCTGAAAAAGCCTGGAGAGTTCACCACCATCGTTGATGTCCACTTTCTGGCTGCCATGGCGCATCCGGGTGCCGGTCGTGGTGACATTCCGGCGAGACTGAAACGCCAGTTCCGCATCTTCAATTGCTGCCTGCCCAGTCCGGCCAGCCTCGACAAAATCTACGGCTCCCTGGCTGCCGGTCACTTCAGCGTCGAGCGCGGCTTTACTGAGGACGTGTGCGCCGTGGCCGAGCGTCTGGTAGCGGCCACGCGGCGCCTGTGGCAGCGCGCACGCATCAAATTGGCGCCAACGCCGGCCAGGTTTCATTGCCAGTTCACGATGCGCGACCTCGGCCGGGTCTGGCAGGGCATGATGAACGCGGCGCCGAAGACGGCGACCAGCCCAGCCGCTCTGATTGCCCTGTGGCGTCACGAGTGCGCCCGCTCGATGTCCGACCGCCTGCCGGAGCCGGCCGACCGAGACTGGTTGGAGCGGATGGCCCGCCTCACCGCCGAGGAGGAGTGCGGAGCCGCCGCAGCGGTTACCGCCGGAGGCGATGCCGGTCTGTTCGTCCACTTTCTACCGAAAGGCGATGCTCCTGGCTCAGAAGCTCGATCATCTGCAACACCGGCTGAGATTTGGGAGGCTGTCAGTCTCTATCAGCATGCTCGGAGCGACGATCAGTTGACTGGCAGGCTCAGCGACTGCCTTGCCGCATATAACAAAGCGGCCAAAGAAGCCGCCGATCCCGTCGGGATGCCCAGCTTGGGCAACATGGTGCTGTTCGACGAGGCTGTCGCTCACCTGGCTCGAGTGTCCCGGATCATTCGGACGCCAAGCGGTCACGCGCTGCTGCTTGGGCCACCAGGCTGCGGCCGGAGATCGCTGACCCGACTGGCCGCTTTTGCTGCCGGACAGACCGTGCGTCGGCCGGACCCCAGCTGCCGGTACAGTCAGGTAAGTGCAGGCTGTATTTTTCATATTCCCAAGCTTCCCAAACACTAAACAATTTAACACCTTTAAAAACAAAAATTCTAAACGATTGCACATTTCATGCAAGCACATTCATTCCCGTCTTAAGGCCAGCCTCATTGAGGATCTGCGGCAGCTGCACAGAACCGCAGGTCTGCAGAACAGCGGTGTCACCTTCCTGTTGACTGAGGCCGACCTAAGCAGCGACGATGAAGGCCCGCTTGAGACGATCAACAGTCTGCTGGCTGTCGGCGAGGTGCCCGGTCTATTTAGCAGAGACGAGCTCGAAGAGATGCTCGGAGAGCTAGTCCCAGCCATGAAGCGGGATTTTCCTCGCAGACAGCCGACAAATGAAAACCTGTTGGACTATTACAGCAACAGGCTGAGCCGGAACCTTCACCTCGTGCTGTGCCTGTCGCCACAGGAGCCGCTGCTTCGTCAGCGAGTTCTTCGCTACCCGGGACTGCTCTCGAGCTGCACGGTGGACTGGTACCGGCCGTGGCCGCGGCCGGCTCTCATTAGCTTGTCGCGCCATTTTCTAGCCAGCCGGCGAGTGGAGTTCGGCGACGATCTGGAGGACTCTGTGGTGGCGGCAATGGCGCAGTTTCAAGTGGCCGCGGCCGAAGTGGCAGATGAGCAGCTGCGGAAATGCGGTCGACGCGGGGACGCCACAACGCAGGTTGGTAGTGCGGGTCAGAGCGGCAGCAGGAGAGAAGGGCAATGTCGCATTTGCACTATTAAAATTTCAAAATTATTTAGGATTATCCATGATTTGCTATCCTGGGGTCCGTGCGAGAGGAGAGGAGAGTAGATAGATCGGAATGGGGGAGCGTGACGAGAAGGGAGGAGAGAATAGTGGGCTAGAAAACTGTTTCTAGCAGTTTCTTCTGAAGCTTTGAGTAGCTTCTCAAACAATTCTTTCCCATCGAACGCAGGCCTTCCTAGGCTTCGCGGCTGCCTTCGCCGACGTGTACTCCAGTCGACGCGATGAGCTGGACCTCCGGGCTTCTCGGATGGACACTGGCCTACGCAAGCTGCTGGATGCCGCCGGCTCAGTCGGCGGTCTGGCGCGTGACCTGTCAGCTAAGGAGGCCGCTCTGGTCGACATCAGCCGAGTGGCTGACGAAGCACTCAAGGAGCTCACTGAGACGGCTTCAACTATGCAGGAAATCCGTGAGCAGGTGGATGTGGTCCGCGAGCGAGCCCAATCTCTGGTCGAGGCTATGGACGTGGATCGGGAGATAGCGGAGGAGAAGCTGGAGGCGGCCAAGCCGGCGCTCGAAGAGGCGGAGACGGCGCTGCAGACGCTGAAGCCGGCCGACATCTCGACAGTGAAGAAGCTGGCAAAACCGCCGCATCTCATCATGCGCATCATGGACTGCGTGCTGCTGCTATTCCGACGGCACATCGACCCGGTGACAATGGACCCGGAGAAGAACTGCATCAAGCCGTCCTGGAGTGAGGCGTTGAAATTGCTCAGCGGAGATTTTCTAGGGGCGCTGCTTAACTTTCCGAAGGTCTGAAGTGTATAAAGCACATTTTCTTAATTACAATTTTTGTGTTCTTAATGAGGTGGTGCCTTATTGACCTCAAGAGGGTGTAGCTAATTATAGATTGGTGTTAATTAGGTTCTTTATTGATACACCCCACCTGTAACGAGTGGAACCCGGAGATTCGGGTTGGGAAGTTAAGTGACCCTGTCAGGTGTACGAGCTACTTAGTGGAAGTTTTAAATTGTGGCTTGTAGGTTTGAGTAGCCCCTACCAGGGGTAAACGCATTAGTAGTAGTAGTGGCATATGAGCCGGAGGACTCCAAGAGTACGAGTATCTAGCTGTACAGTGCTCACAAAAACAATCCTAGGACACAATCAACGGTGAAACTGCCGAGCTGCTGCAGCCCTACTTCGAGATGGAGGACTACACCATGGAGACGGCTCGGAAAGTGAGCGGCAACGTAGCCGGACTGTGCGCCTGGACCCAGGCCATGGCCACGTTCTACAGCATCAACAAGGATGTCATGCCGTTGAAGGTTGGTGGGACTTTTACCCGTGTATATAAGATTTTTACTTGCACTTTTAGAAGGTGAGCCAGCCAAACACAAACGGAATCTACGCATATTCTTTTGGTTATTAATAATTAAGATGCCTTGGATGTCCGTCGCTTTGTATGAGAATACACACAGATACTATAATTAATAGACTAGATGGACTACTTAGCATATCTACGTGTAAGCTAATTTCGGTTTAGTACTCGTAGAAAGTCAAATATCGGATATGTCTGGGGACCGGGAAGGCCAGCGCAGAGTGCGCAGTTGTAGCTGTTCTTTCAGTTGACTAACAGCATCGGCTCGGTGTGGCGGCGCGTTGTTATCCTGGACAACCCCCAAGTAGCAATGAGCTTCGCGCGTGCCGTAAGTTGCGTCACTCGCAAAGTGAGAAAAATTCATCTCGATTGGAGGGTGGAACTTTTGACTGTTGCTGAGTATATATGTATTTAGGAGACTCGTTTATTGACCCTTTTAAGGCTCATTCACACCTACCAAATGAGCCAAAATCACACGACCAATGTACAAAGGAATCAAATTTGATCTACAAGTTGTGTTTATCACTCGAAATCTGGCCTTATTTGATGGCGGTGCTTAGCAGAACCCTTCCGGCTTAGTCTTGCTCTTGCCTGAGCAACCGCCCCGCCTCCCAATTTTTATTGCCTTTCTCGGTGCTTCCTGCCTAAGACTGCCTGCCATGTACATTATACAGGCTCGTTTATTGACCCTCCTCACCCCCAGCAGAACCTCTTCCGACCCGTACAAAATCTCTACCCCCAACCTGCCGTCCAATTTACAGTGCCTTCCAAGCCTAAAACTGCCAGCCATGTACATTTCCAGTGGCGCTGGCTAATGTACATTATGACTGCACCAATAGCGCGAGTTGTTTACGTGTCTGCAAGTCACGCTTGCTGCCTTTCTTTTTTCATAAAATAGCTTACACATTCCCTCCTTGCTACTAAACTGAAACTATAGAGTAGCAGAGAGTTTTAACAAGCAAACATGCCTAAGTGGTCTATCTAGTCCTGTGGTATCTGTGTTGAGAATCCATCAAATTGTGCTAATTCATTTATTAATAAATCATAACACAGGACGGCAGCAGGAGGATTATGAGCGCCAGCGATCTTAAAGTTCGATATGAAAATTTTCTATTCTATACTTTTACTTTGTTATTCAGTAGTTGATTTTTTTATTGAATCTTATAGTCAGCTAGAAAACGGCCAAATTCTTCACATACGCTGTGAGTAGCAAGTATCACAAACTAGCTTTTATCATGTAGAGGACAAAAGACGTATTCAATTTCGAATAAAATACGATTTTCAACAAGCAACTCTTTGCTCCCCCACGTAGGAGGAAGTGGACGACGAAGAGGAGGCTCAAAAGAGTCTGAGGGTAACATCAGCTTTCATTTTTTCTAAGCTTAACTGAGGTACTTGAAGACTGCATGCGAGGCGCCAACTTGTTAATCTAAGATGGCTTTCTAGGCTATCGTAGTTTTCCATATTTCAAAGAGCATGCAAATATTCGGTTCTAAGCATGCGCATGAGCAGTTAAAACCAATGATATCTTACTGACGATATGTATAGAAAATAACTTAATAAAGGTAAAATTTTGCATGATAAAACTCAATGAATAGCAATAGAAAATTAAAAAAAATTATTTCACTGCAACACCGGAATACGAGATGGCATGCAACTAAAAGAAGTGAATTTAAAAAATATTGATCTCTATTCAATCAATATATCAAATTTTCCTCTCTGCTACTTGTTACGGTACTCCGCCAACTCCTTGGTACGATGCGTCATAAAAATGCAACCCAAATAAAATTTCTTTGACCAGGCCAATCTGGCCATTCAGGAGGGCCGCCTCAGCCGCACCCGTCGAGAGCTGCGGCACGCCCAGCTGACCATGGCGGAGCGGGAGGCGGAGCTGGAGGCTGCTCAGGAGCGCTACGACACCGCGGTGGCGCAGAAGCAGACTTTGACAGCGGAAGTTGAGTTCTGCAGGAAGAAGGTGGGACAGCGAAATTTAAACTTCACCCGGTGTTCGAGGGGCGCCTAAGTAGGAATCGAGGGGCGCCTAAGTAGGAATCGAGGGGCGCCTAAGTAGGAATCGAGAGGCGCCTAAGTAGGAATCGAGGGGCGCCTAAGAAGGAATCGAGGGGCGCCTAAGAAGGAATCGAGGGGCGCCTAAGTAGGAATCGAGGGGCGCCTAAGAAGGAATCGAGGGGCGCCTAAGAAGGAATCGAATGGCGACTAATTAGGAATCGAGGGGCGCCTAATTTTGAATCGGGGGACGGCTAATTAGGAATCGAGGGGCGCCTAATTAGGAATCGAGGGACGCCTAATGAGGAATCTAGGGACGCCTAATGAGGAATCTAGGGACGCCTAAATATGAATCGAAGGACATCTAATTAGGAATCGAGAAGCGCCCAATTAGGAATCGAGGAACGCCTAATGAGGAATCTAGGGACGCCTAATTAGAATTTGAGAGACGTCTAATTAAGAATCGAGGGACACCTAAATATGAATCGAGGGACGTCTAATTGGGAATCTAGAAACGCCTAATTGGGAATCAAGGGACGTCTAATTAGAAATCGAGGAACGTCTAATATGAATCGAGGGACGCCTAATTAGGAATCGAGAGGCGCCTAAGTAGGAATCGAGGAACGCCTAATTAGGAATCAAGGGACGCCTAATTAGGAACCCAGGGACGCCTAATTAGGAATTGTGGGGGCATTCAAATTTAGAGTCTAGGGGCCCCAAATTAGGAATTGAGAAGCGCCTAATTAGGAATCGAGGGGTACCAAGAAAGTAGTCACCAGGGCGCCAAAATCAGTACGGGGCACGTAGGGCACAAATATTTAAACGCTGACGGGCCTGATTGACTCCATTCAGGTGCACAACGCCACGGCACTAATCGAAGGCCTGTCAGCCGAGCGCATCCGCTGGACCGAAGCCAGCAAAGGCCTGGAAACGCTGCGTCATCGGTTGCTAGGCGACACTCTCCTAGCAACGGCATTTGTAGCCTACGGCGGACCATTGACAACCGAGTTCAGGGAGCTGGCAGTTCGAGCTTGGAAAAAGGAATTAATGCTGGATAAAATTATTTTCACCGATGTGAGTTGCATTGAGTAATGAGAGGGGCTGATTTTATCTGAGCTATCCGTGTGTGCATAACATGAGACAGAAGAATTATCAAAGCATCATCAAAGCTAGGGGTGAGAGATTTACCCAAGGAGGGTTAAGGTTGGAGCAGCTCGTTCGACTCTCGCTTCATAGTAGCCCCTGGTTCGATTCCGTTTGAACACCCACTCACCCTCCCACTCACCCTCTCACTCACCCTCTCACTGACCCTCCCACTGACCCTCCCACTGACCCTCCCACTGACCCTCCCCCTGACCCTCCCACTGACCCTCCCACTGACCCTCCCACTGACCCTCCCACTCACCCTCCCACTCACCCTCCCACTCACCCTCCCACTCACCCTCTCACTGACCCTCTCATTGACCCACCCATTGACCCTCTCACTGACCCTCTCACTGACCCTCTCACTGACCCTCTCACTGACCCTCTCACTGACCCTCCTACTGACCCTCCTACTGACCCTCCCACTGACCCTCCCACTGACTGCTTGCTTGGGTCCACAGAGGGCTATGGATCACCATGGATGCCATCCGGCTCCATCTTCAGGAGCCGAGCGCTCTGGTCTCCGCTTTGGTCGACCCGACCAGCCAGGACGAGTGGCGCCTCCTTGGCCTGCCCGGCGACGATTCCTCGGCTCAGAGCGCGCTGGTCGTCAGTCGGCAGGCGGCTGCGGGTCGCTGGCCGCTCCTGGTGGATCCGCACGGTCTCGGGCGCACCTGGCTGCGCAGCTGTCTCGAACAGCGGCACCGAGGCCCGGTGACCATCACTGCGCCAAGTCTTCGAGGCTTCCGCGCCGCCCTGGAGGAGGCCGCCACCGCCGGCAGGCCAATCATTGTCGAGGACGTCAGCGGCGGGCGGCTGCATCCGCTGCTGGCCGGCCTCCTGGCCACCGCAGCCGCCCTCGTCGGTCGCATCCGAATCGGCGAGAAACTCGTCGACGTGGCCGACGGTTTCCAGCTCTACCTGACTTGCCGACAGGCCGCCCCGGCGCACCCTGCCGATGTCCACGCGCTGACGGCTGTCGTGGACTTCGGCGTGACGCCCGGAGGACTTGAGGAGCGGCTGCTGGACACGGTGGCCGAGGCTGAGAAGCCGGAGCAGGAGGCTGAGCGAGCCAAGCTGCTGGCCGAGGCCGGGCAGCAGCGTCGCCGACTTGAGCAGCTCGAGGAGGGCCTGCTGCGCCGGCTGAGCGACACCGACGGCGCTCTCGTCGATGACGCCTCGCTAGTTGAAGTTCTCCGAGAGGCCAAGCAGGCCTCCGAGGAGGCTCGCGAGCGACTGTCGGCGGCCACAGAAGGCGAGGCCCGACTGTGCCGAGCCCGCGAGGATCTGCGCCCGGTGGCGTCTCGGGGCCGCCTGCTGTACTCCCTGGTGGCGGACCTGGCCCTGCTCAGCCCGATGTACTCGCAGTCGCTCGACCTGTTCCTGCGGCACTACCGAGCCAGCCTCGCTGAGGCGGCCAAATCGCCGATCGCTCTGCGCCGCATCGCCAACCTGATTGACAGCTTGACTCGACGAGTCTATCGAGCCACGTCGCGCGGCCTCTACGCCGCAGACCGGGCCGCCTACAGCCTGCTGCTGGCGCTGCGGCTGCAGACGGCGTCTGGTCACGTGCGGCCGGACGAACTGGACGTTCTGCTGCGTGCCGGAGCCGATGTTGACGCCAGCGAAGTCGGCGTCAAGCCGCAACGCCGGTGGCTCTCTGACGCCGTTTGGCTGAACGCACACGCCCTGAGCCGACTGGCGCACTTCAGCCTCATCGTCGATCAGCTCACCAACAATGAACGCGCCTGGCGCGCCTGGTACGAGGAGGAGACGCCAGAGCTGGCCGACCCGCCTGACGGATACGCTCGGCTCGGCGCCTTCCACCGCCTGCTGCTGGTCCGCTGCCTGGCCCCGGAGCGAACACCCGCGATGGCTGCCCGCTACGTCAGCGAGACGCTCGGCCCGAGCTTTGCCGACGAGTCCGCCGACACGTCGGGAAGCGGCGGCGGAGGCGGCCTGGAGGCGCTGGCAGAGGAGGCTGGACAAAGGCGAGCTCCGCTGCTCTGCCTGCTGGCGCCAGGCTGCGGGGACCCCGTGACGGATGGGGTCGAGCGACTGGCGCGTCGGCAGGGCGTGCCGTGCTCGGTGGTGGCTCTGGGTCGCTGCGAGCAGCAGCAGCAGCAGCAGCAGCATCCGACGCATTCGCAGCAGCATCCGACGCATTCGCAGCAGCAGCAGCAGCCAAGCAACACTCTGGGCGAGGTCCTCGCCCGTCGGCTGCTGCACTCGGCGATCACCGAAGGTCGCTGGCTGGTGCTGCAGAATCTGCACCTGTGCAGCGCCGCCTTTCTCGACGAGCTCAGCGACACCCTGGCCGCTTGGTCGGCGGCCGCCGCAGCTGCTAGCGCCGCCTCAGGCAACAGCGGCGGCGGTGTCGGTGGCAGCGGCGCTGGGACTGGCGGCGCTTCATCCACATCCGCCCGATGTCGGGCGAGACTTCCGCGGCAGCTGCGGCATCGGCGGCCGCCACGGCTGCCGGCGGCGACGTCGTCATAGCAACCGCGGCGGCGGCCTTGGCGTCGGCGGCGGCAGCCGTCAGCAGCGGCACCGGAGGCTCGGCAGGTGGCGGCGGCGGCGGGGTCGACGGTCAGCTGGAGGGCGGAGTCGTTAGCGGCGGCGGCATCGGCGGCTTCCGCTGCTGGCTGACCTCGGAGCCGCTTCAAGCTTCTGCGGCCGCCGGCTTTCCCGCCGCTCTGATTGGCGGCTCGCTGAAGTTCACCGCCGACCAGCCGGCCAGCGTCAGGGCCGGGCTGGCGCGCACCTTCGCCCAGATCGGCGCCGAGCAACTGGAGTCCAACGGGACGCCGCAGTGGCGCCCGATGCTGTTCTGCGCGGCATTTCTCCACGCCGCCGTCAACGCCCGCCTGCGCTTCGGCGCCGTCGGCTGGTCAGCGGAGCCTCGACTGTCGCCGACGGATCTCGGCGCCGCGCTGCAGGCCCTGCAGAATCACCTGGATGAGGTCGATGCTCGCCGTGGCGTCGCTTGGCCAGCGGTCCGACACATGATCGGCGAGGTCGCTTTCGGTGGACGATTCCTCGACGACTGGGACCGCCGCCTGCTGAGCGTGTACTGCCGCCTGTGGCTGACGGAGTCCCTGCTGACCGACAGCTTCCAGTTCGCTCGCGGCGGCTACCAGCTGCCGCGGTGTCGCAACGTCGACGAGTTTCGAGCCTTCGTTGAAGCGCTTCCTGCGATTGACACGCCGGAGACCTTCGGACTGCACGCCAATGCGGATGTTGGGTGAGCGGCTGCGTGTGCGCCCACTGACCCTCCCCTGACCTTCCACTGACCCTTCCCCAGACCTTGCACTGACCCTCCCCTGACCTTCCACTGACCCTCCTCTGACTTTTCACTGACCCTTCCCTGACCTTTCACTGACCCTTCCCCAGACCTTGCACTGTACTGACCCTTTCCCTAACCTTCCACTGACCCTCTCCTGATCTTCTTCTGACCCTCTCCTAATCTTCCTCTGACCCTTTCCCTGACCTTCCACTGACCCTTCCCCTGACCTTCCACTGACCTTTACACTGACCCTCCCCTGATTTCCCACTGAACCATTCACTGAGCCACCTACCCATCTAGATGCAGAATCTGCCCTTGTACATCCTTGATGATGCGTTAGTCATGCCCTCTTTACACCCTGTGTGAGCGTGTGCTTGCGTACGTAACTGTGTTTCGCTAGCCCCATGCAAGCTCACTAAAAACTTCCGTAAACCCTTCCATCCTTCCAGCTGCCAGAGGGTCAGAGCGAATGCCATATTAGAGTCGGTTTGCCTGATGCAGCAGTATCCGCCAAGCCAGCGACTGTCGGGGCTGGCTGACAGGCGCTCCATCGCGGACATCAGCGAGGATGTGCTGGGAAAGCTGCCGGACGAGTTCGGACCCACAGAGGTAATCCAACACACTTTAACACTGCCGCAAATCCAGGCCACAGAGGCCTTCCATTCCATCAAAGTATCACCGATCTCATCAAAGTATCACCGATCCCATCAAAGTATCCCCGATCCCATCAAAGTATCATCGATCCCATCAAAGTATCACCGATCCCATCAAAGTGTCATCGATCCCATCAAAGTATCATCGATCCCATCAAAGTATCACCGATCCCATCAAAGTGTCATCGATCCCATCAAATAATCACCGATCCCATCCAAGTATCATCGATCCTATCAAAGAATCCCCGATCCCATCAAAGTATCATCGATCCCATCAAAGTATCCCCGATCTCATCAAAGTATCATTAATCTCATCAAAGTATCCCCGATCCCATCAAAGTATCATTAATCTCATCAAAGTATCATTGATCCCATCAAGCACCGACTATCCCAGCTGACGTCACTCCTCCAACATCCACATCCGCATTCCACATCCCAGATTCGCGACCGTCTCCGCAAGCTGGATAATCAGCAGCGCCCGCTGAACGTCTTCCTGCGCACCGAGCTCAACCGAATGCACCGTCTGCTAACCGCAGCCCGCGCCGATCTGGCCGCCTTGGCCGCCTCATCCGAGGACGTCATCGAAGCAGCCGAATTGGTGGACCTGCCGGACACTCTTCTGGACGTGCTGGAGGCCCTTCGCCAGCTCCGGGTGCCAACTCGATGGCTGCGACTCGCCTGGGAGGAGGAGTCGCCGTCGGAATCCGTTGAGTCGCCAGGTGGCCTCGCTGTCTGGCTGACGGACCTTCGCGAGCGTCACGCTCAGCTTCGCTCATGGCTGGTTGAGGGCCGGCCGCCTGCGGCGCACTGGCTGGCGGGCTACTTCAGGCCTGCGGCGTTTCTTGTCGCCCTTCGACAGGAGGCCGTCAGGGCGAGGCGCGGATGGTCGCTGGAGACGGTGCATCTCGCCAGCGATGTCACCCGGCTGTCTAAGTGAGTGCAGGAATTCTAAGACGGGGAATTCTAAGACGGGTAATTCTAAGACGGGGAATTCTAAGACGGGGAATTCTAAGACGGGGAATTCTAAGACGGGGAATTCTAAGACGGGAAATTCTAAGACGGGGAATTCTAAGACGGGGAATTCTAAGACGGGGAATTCTAAGACGGGGAATTCTAAGACGGGGAATTCTAAGACGGGGAATTCTAAAACGGGGAGTTCTAAGATGGGGAAGTCTAAGACGGGGAATTCTATGACGGGGAGTTCTAAGACGGGGAATTATAAGACGGGGAATTCTAAGACGAACCCCTGTCCCCGACAGAGAGGAGGCCCACGCTGCACCACCCGACGGCGCCTTCGTCCACGGTCTTGTCCTGGACGGCGCAGGCTGGGATCGCAGGAACAGCCGACTGACGGAGGCCGCCCCCAAGGCCGGGCCGGTGCAGCTGCCCCTGGTGCACCTGTTCGCCGTGTGCAGCAGCGGCGGCGGTGGAGCGGGCGGAGCTGGCGGAGGTTCGGGCGCGGGTTCAACGGGACTGTACGAGTGCCCGGTGTACACCCGCTCTGAGCGGGGTCAGAAGCGTCAGCTGTGCTGCCTGCAGCTGCGCAGTCAGCGCGATCCGGAGCACTGGACGCTCAGAGGGGTTGCGGCTGTGCTCGGCGACGCTGCGAAATGAACGCCAGAAAATTACGAGCGTAAAATTAAAACAAAATAAAAACTTTTACTTTGCATTCCTAAGACTCAAACTCGTTTTTAAAAAATCAGATTCCAGTCTAGAGAAATGAGATATTCTTAGAAAACTGATATTCTGTTTTAATTTGTTAAAATAATGTAATTAACCATTTTCAAACAAAAATTTAACATTCTTAGAAAACCGATATTCTGTTTTAATTTGTTAAAATAATGTAATTAACCATTTTCAAACAAAAATTTAACAGTCTTAGAAAACAAGATTCAATTATTGAAAATCGAGATTACAATAGTTAATAATTGTGTTTCTAAAAAATACTAAATTCGCATAAACAAAAATAATAAAAAATGATATGTAAATTTAAACGTGGATTCTGGGAAAGCGGAGTTATTTTTGTGTTTTAAATAACCATTTAGCCAAGATTTGTTTTTGTTTTTTCATCTATGCAGAAAAAGAATTCAACTTAAATCTTAATTTGTGTTTTTTTTCAGATTTCTAATCTCAAATCACCGTTTTAAAGTTTTTTCTAATCCGAAAATGATTAAAGAGTTGCCATAAAAATAGAAATAGAATCTTTGTATTCAACTTGGATATACTCACTCTTCAGTGAAAAAAATAGAATATTTTTCGAACCCGTTAATTAACTCCACCTTGTAGGTCTTTGATAGACTGCCTATATTAGTCTTAATATAGCGATAAACATAGAATTGCTGAGGTCATTGCTGGCTTGTGATTATATTCTCTTTGATAATTATTTCCTCATACGCTCGAATTCCGTAATTCAGGGAGGCGACTTCCTCGTCACTGTCTGATTTTCTTAGAACTTGCGACTCCGTTCAGGAGGAAGCCTTACTTCCTTTGAGCAGAATTGGAGAGAGGGATGGCTGAGGGATGAATTTTTCTAAGGTTTGCTTGCAGCTTGAAGCTCAAATCCAATGAACTACATGCCTCCCAGATCCCCAGTTGCTGGGCCAGCCTCCCAGATCCCCAGTTACTGGGCCAGCCTCCCAGATCCTCAATTGCTGGGCCAGCCTCCCAGATCCTCAATTGCTGGGCCAGCCTCCCAGATCCTCAATTGCTGGATGAGCTTCCCAGATCCTCAGTTGCTTAGCCAGCCTCCCAGATCCTCAGTTGCTGGGCCAGCCTCCCAGATCCTCAGTTGCTGGGCCAGCCTCCCAGATCCTCAGTTGCTGGGCCAGCCTTCCAGATCCTCAGTTGCTAGGCCAGCCTCCCAGATCCTCAGTTGCTGGGCCAGCCTCCCAGATCCTCAGTTGCTGAGCCAGCCTCCCAGATCCTCAGTTGCTGGGCCAGCCTCCCAGATCCTCAGTTGCTGGGCCAGCCTCCCAGATCCCCAGTTGCTGGGCCAGCCTCCCAGTTCCTCAGTTGCTGGGCCAGCCTCCCAGATCCTCAGTTGCTGGGCCAGCCTCCCAGATCCTCAGTTGCTGGGCCAGCCTCCCAGATCCTCTGTTGCTGGGTCAGCCTCCCAGATCCTCAGTTGCTGAGCCGGCCTCCCAGATCCCCAGTGTCTGAGCCGGCCTCCTTTATTTTAGATTTAATTTCAGCCAAGCAAATTAAATTTTATAAGCTACCAACAGACGTGCAACACGCAGACACGAAAGTCGAGTTAAGCATGCTTGCCGGATGCTCTGTTGCATACAAAAAATTTCCCGAACTGACTGGGTGTCCCCTCATGTCTCACCCGTCAGTCAGTTTCTGAATTTCTCAGCTGGTAAAGCAATTTACTTGGCCAGGAAATCTGCAATTTCATCGGCCACTCCCAATTCTCGCTTGTCGTTGTTGTTACGTAATCAAAATTTGCAAACTCGAAGTGAAAAGTAAACGCTGGAATTCCCTCGAGCAGCATCGGGTTATGAGAAAAAGCTGAGAGAGAGAGCTGTGGTATTAGGGGGGTCAGGGCGAGACTTGTTGTTGTTCAAGTGGCGCCCTTCTCTCTCTCTCTCTCTCTGCCCAGCTCGCATTAGTCTCCATCATTTTTGTCGAGTTTTGTTCGCGTCGTACAGCAAGAGTTTCGGAGTAATAATACTGCTACAAACTACACCTAGAGATCTGTGCTTTTTTGCATTTTTTTAAGTTAAAATATATCTGATCATGGCAGCGCCAGAACCAATGAAAACTTATTGCACTGCTGAGGGAAGAGGTTGCTCGTAGGGGGAGGGTTATAGGCGGAGAGAGATTCACGCTTAGATGTAGACTGAGAGATTCACGCTTTGATGTAGACTGAGATTCTAAGCGTTAAGGAGTCAGATAGTGGATAATGAGAGATAAGAGGCGAGATGGGAACAGAGTGAGAGGAAGAGGGTAACAGAGGGAGAGAGGGAGAGAGGGGGAGAGAGAGGGGAGAGGGAGAGAGAGAGAGAGGGAGGAGGGAGAGAGGGAGGAGGGGAGAGGGAGAGGGAGAGAGGGAGAGAGGGGAGAGGGGAGAGGGAGAGAGGGAGAGAGGGAAGAGAGAGAGAGAGGGAGAGAGGGAGGAGGGAGAGAGAGAGGGAGGAGGGAGAGAGGGAGGAGGGGGAGAGGGGAGAGGGAGAGAGGGAGAGAGGGGGAGAGGGAGAGAGAGAGGGGGAGAGAGGGAGAGAGGGGGAGAGGGAGAGAGAGAGAGGGAGAGAGGGAGAGAGGGAGAGAGAGAGAGGGGGAGGAGGGAGAGAGGGAGGAGGGGAGAGGGGAGAGGGAGAGAGGGAGAGAGGGAGAGAGGGAGAGAGAGAGGAGGGAGAGAGGGAGGAGGGGGAGAGGGGAGAGGGAGAGAGGGAAAGAGGGGGAGAGGGAGAGAGGGAGAGAGAGAGAGAGGAGGGCGCCTCCAATCCCGGGCACTGACACGGTAGAAAGTCAGAAAGGACTGAAAAAAGTCAATTTAAATTGAGTAGCCGATACGAGCTATTTCGAAATTAAATTTCTTCGTCAGGGCTGTAAGCGAGTGAAGTTTATTTGGCGCGAATTGCCATCAATATATAAACGCGATATCGCCAGGGAGAGACGATCGATAAATTGATGTGCTCAAGCACTTAAAACAGTACGCATGGTCAGTACATAAAAACGAGTCCGAGACTATGAGAAAAGCGGGGGGTGGCTAAAACTGTACAAGTGGGCCTAGACGACCTTTGAGTGTAGAATAAAAATTGTAAAAATAAATGGCAAAATAAATAGACAAGGTAAATAAAAATTATTATTAAATGCTCAGAGCAAAAAATGCAGGTGCACCGTACACAGTGTCAGAAAAATGAATAAAAAGCAGAGAATAAATAATCTGAATAAATCAAAATAAAGTCAATGAAAAAATCACAGAGGGGAAAAATAGCAGTAAAAGAGCCTTTGTACAGGCGTCAAAAGGGACCTAGTTGGCAGGATCGAGCCGACTATGAGAGAGCAGAGTTCGGAGGCTTCTCCCCTTGGTGTAGGCGGGCAGCACCGGGGTCTCGCAGTGGCGTATCACCCTGTCCTTCACTTTGGCAGCCAGGGCGTCGGAGGTCGCACAGTGGGGCAGGATCAGCGGGATGGCCGGTTTGTGCAGTATGCCGGCAAGTTCGTTGGCGCCGTGTGGAACATGAGTCCTCAGGACCTCGATAAACTTGGCCTCCTGACGCTGACGCCGCTCGTCAGCTCTGGGTCCTGTGCCATCGCGTGTCCAGATGCCGGTGAAGGCGAAGTTCGTCAGACTGTGGCCACCGCTGGTGAAGTGGCGCGCTACCGGAGTGTCGCGGGTGTGCCGGATGTCACCGATGTGCGCCAGCATGCGACCACGGATGCTGTTGGCGGTCTCGCCGACGTAGACCGTGTGGTCGCACCGGCGGCAGAACACGGCATAGACGGCGTTCGTGGCGTTGCAGTCGATCCGCTGACTGATGATGAGCTGGACTGTCGTGGCTGCTGATCCGGGGCAGACGGAGGCGAACCTGGCGTGCGCCTGGCAGCACTTGCAGAGTCGGGCCGAGTTGCACGGCAGGAAGCCGAACTCCCACCGTCTGGTCGGGTAGAAGCCCAGCTCCGTCAGCACGTCGTACTTGATGGTGCGGAGGAAGCGCCGGCTGTAGCCTTGGTGCTGCACCAGATTCGACATCAGCCCGGTGCACGCTGCGTCGAAGTCGGCCATCCGGGAGCACCGCCAGGCGTACCTGAGGAGCTGGGACTTTACCACGCCCCGGAAAGTTCGCTTAGGATGGAAGGAGCCGCGGTGGATGAGGACTCGGCTGTCGGTGGGCTTGAAATATACCCTGGTTGCCAGGCTTTTGCTGTCGCCTTCGCGGTCCCAGAAGACGGTGGTGTCTAGGAAGTTCACCTCTGTGCTGCTGTAGCTCAGTTGAAGTCGGATGTTGGGGTCGAGGGCGTCCAGGTGTTGATGGAACTGGACCAGCTCCGCCTCTGTGCCACGCCACACTCCAAAGACGTCGTCGATGTAGCGGAGCCACAGGCTGGGCTTCTGCGGGCTGGTCTCCAGGCCTCTCTGCTCCCAGTAGCCCATGTAGATGTTGCTGTAGCTGGGCGTGAAAGACTTCCCCATGGCAGTGCCTTTCACCTGCAGAAAGTACCTGCCGTCAAACTCGAAGTCGTTGCGCTCCAGGTTCAGCTTGAGCAGGCTGAGTAGGCTGGCGTCTGGGCGCCGGCTGTGCGGGTGCTCCCTAAACGCTCTTCGCACGCACTCGAGGCCGGCCTCCGTCGGGATGTTGGTGTACAGGCTGGCGACGTCCATGGTGAACAGGAAGGACTCCTCGGACGCCGCACAGGCGATCCCGCGGATGGCGGCCTGGAAGTGGTCAGTGTCCCTGATGAAGCTGGGCAGCTGGATGACGATCGGCTGCAGGAAGCTGTCGATGAAGCGGCCGCTAGCGTAAGACTCGCTGTCCACATCAGACACGATGGGCCGGCCCGGAGGAATGTCGCCGAGCGGCCACGACTCGACGGGCTTGTGGATCTTCGGCAGGATGTAGAAGCACCGCGTGCGGAACCCCTCCTTCGGGCAGAAGGCGTTGAACTGGCGCCGATCGATGATCCTTCGGTCCAGCAGCGATCTGAAGACGCCGCGGATCATCTGGGCTGTGAAGCGGCTGATCGGTGCGCTCAGAGGTCGGTAAAACAGCGGGTCTTCCAGCTGACGCAGGCATTCACGGACATAGTCCTGCCGGTCCAGGATGACCAGCTGGCTGCCCTTGTCGGCCGGCTTGATGACGATGGACTTGTCTGCCCGCAGATCTCGCAGTGCCTTTGCCTCCGCCTGGCTGATGTTTGGAGCGTTCCTGCAGTCCCGGATGTTCTCCCTGACGTCGTCCAGCTCCGCCAGAGCGGCTTGAATTTCGGGCCGGAGGCGGCTCGGATCGATGCTGGCCGTTGGGCGGCGGGGAAGCGGCGGGCCGTCGTCCACCGTCAGTTCGCGCTTGAAACCGCGAGCCGCCGACACGGCCAGACGCTCGCCAAAGTCGCGGACGCCGGACGCCAGAGACTCCGCCGAGGTGCACCGAGGAGCCACTACGAAGGACTGGCCGCGCTCCAGCAGTTGCAGTTCAGTCGGTGCGAGAGCGCGGCTGGAGAGGTTCGTCACCCTCAGTTGGGGGGCCCATGGCTCGCCCCCGGCCCGCTCAGTTTTTTGGAAGGTCGCCCGCCGTCTCCAGGGCGACGGCGAACGCCCCATCGGCAGACTGTCGCTCCAGGCTGATCTGGTCCCGTCGGAATGCCAGGTCTTTGGTGTCCAGCGAGATCAGGCTGACAGACCGGTAGCTGCTCAGGAGCTGGTTCGTCTTGCGACAGTTATTCTTCTGGAGCGCCGGCGCATCGGGTGGGCACACGGTCTGCACCACCCAGATTGACGCACCGGGGAAAGCCTTCCTGATGTTGGTCAGGCTCATCTTCCAGAGCTTGGCGATGGAGAAGTCGAAGCTCTCACGGTGGAGGTCGTTGTTGCCGGCCCAGACGATGACGCGGCCCGTGTCGGGACTCGCATTCTCCACCTTGCTGATGTTCTTCAGGTAGTCCAGCGTGAGGCCCGGGAAGCAGTGCACCTCCAGGTCTGGCGAGGCCAGCTTCACGAATTCCACGTTCTGGTCAGCGATCACCAGGGTGGGCTTCTGCTTTGACCTCAGCTTCCAGTGCTTCTTGGCTTTGTGGTGGTAGATGACTTTGTTCTCCCGTAAGCTTCTGGCAGTCTTCAACGGCTGCATGAGGCTACCGGGATCAGGAGAACCAGATGGGGGTCTCTTCCTGGTGGCCACCGGGGTTCCGGAGTCAGCGGCATCTTCACTTGTCCGGGCGGTGACAGTCTCTGGGACACCAGTAGACGTAGTCATGGGGAGGGACACCTCCCTGTTTGTCGGAGTCTCAATTGAGGCACAGTTCCGTGTGGATGGCGCCGTAGAGTTCTCTTCTCGAGCTGACGATGATGACGAGGCCGGCGGCGCGGTCGCCGAAGAGGCCGCCAATGAACCCGCCGGCGCGGTCGCCCTCTTCCCTCGGAGAGAGGAAAAGAGGGGGGAGAGGGAGAGAGGGAGAGAGGGAGAGAGGGGAAGAGAGAGAGGGAGAGAGGGAGAGAGGGGGAGAAGGGGAGGGGATGAAGCGGTGAGCGGGCCAGCGCAGAGACGGGCAGACAAGCACTAGTTAGGTTCAGATTGAACCGACCAAAGACAGGGGAAAATTTAAAGAAGATGGAACAGAACAGAGTAAATAACGGAGGGGGCACAGAGCTGGCCAAGCTGCATGGGAGCGGGTGAGAGCCGTTTAGAACAGCTTCAGAGATTATTGTTGAACGGCGACTGTTGAACGCAGCTCCTTATCACGCAAAGCCCATTACAAAAACAATTGCGCCCCTGGCATTGTAAAAGCCAGAATTGATTTGCCGACTGAGAGAGCATCATCATAAAACTGCTGCAGGCAAATTATAAAAATGCGGCCCAGTCTGCGGAGAAGCCGACATACTCTGAAGTTTCTCTCACGGTGGGGGACTGCGAGTGCGAAGGCCCGACGCCATTGGCTGGAAGCTCTCAGCCAATGAGAATCGAGCAGTAGACTAGCATCGTAAATAGTGATGTCCTGACGTTCCGACATGAAGCAGAGCTTCAAGCAGGCCTCTAAAAGATATTATACTAGTTTTAGACTTTAGATCTCGGCTACTGCATATAAGTTTTACCACACGCATGATGAATGCCCGTGTTTTTGTCTAAATAATTTTGCTGCTAGCTTAGGTAAGTATTACATTAGGTAAGTATACATTTAATCGTCTGTATATTTTTTCACTAATGCGAGATTAAAAGTGAACTTTTCTTTGAGCTTGGCAAACATTAATAATTGATTAAGTCCACGCTCGGGATTAGGGGTATTTGCGTAAGAAAATCTGCTCTCCCGCACTTCCCCCTGCCCACCAACAGAATCGACAGGATCTGGGATATTAAATTTGCACGAGCCCAGCCTCCAGTCAGCTTCATCAGAGGGGGGGGGTGAGTCAATAGGTTTATTGCTGCAAAAATGTGTTGAGGAATTTCTCTGATGAGCTGGCTTGTTCCTCAGAAATATTCGATTAAATATGAATTCTTTTCTCCCTTTCTCTCGCCCTCTCCCTCTCTCACGTCTGCACTCTCCCCTGTCTACTCTCTCCCTTCTCACCTTTCTCCATGTCCCTCTTCTACCCATTTTCTTCCATCTTTTTCAGGCACTTCTTCCTGTCAATCTACGTACACACGTGCGTTTTTATAAACTTGTTATAACACTAATTTCTGAAAGCAGCACTTCTGTCGCATCTGTTAGAGAAATAGGATTGTTCATGAGGGGAATTGCAGAAAAAACGAAACAGTCAGCCCTCCATGTCATGTCAAAAATTAAAGAGCCACCATGTCGAACATAAAAGAGCCACCATGTCAAACATTAAAGAGCCACCATGTCAGACATTAAAGAGCCACTATGTCAAACATAAAATAGCCACTATGTCAAACATTAAACAGCCACCATATCGAACACTAAAGAGCCACCATGTCAAACATATATGTGACTCCATGTCAAATATATACGTGACTCCATGTCACACATAAAAGAGCCACCATGTAAAACATATACACATGACTACATAACAAACATTAAACAGCCATCATGTCGAACATTAAAGAGCCATCATGTCAAAAATTAAAGAGCCACCATGTCAAACATTAAAGACCCACCATGTCAAACATAAAAGAGCCACCATGAAAAGCATATACGTGACTCCATGCCAAATATATACGTGACTCCATGTCAAACACAGACGTGACTCCATGTGAAACACTAGAGAGCCACCATGTCAAACATTAAAGAGCCACGATGTCAAACATTTAAGAGCACCATGTTAAACATAAAGGAGCCACCATGTCGAACATTAAAGAGCCACCATTTCAAACATTAAAGAGCCATCATTACATTAAGGTGCCACCAGGTCAAACATTAAAGAGCCACCATGTCAAACATTAAAGAGCCACCATGTCGAACATTAAAGAGCCATCATGTCAAACATAAAAGAGCCACTATGTCAAACAATAAAGGGACACCATGTCAGACATTAAAAAAAACCCGAATCAAACATAAGAGAGCCACCATGTAGAACATTAAGGAGCCACCATGTCAAACATAGAAGAGCCACCATGTCAAACATAAAACAGCCACCATGTCAAACATAAAAGAGCCACCATGTCAAACATAAAAGAGCCATCATGTCAAACATATATGTGACTCCATGTCAAATATATACGTGACTCCATGTCACACATAAAAGAGCCACCATGTAAAACATATACACATGACTACATAACAAACATTAAACAGCCATCATGTCGAACATTAAAGAGCCATCATGTCAAAAATTAAAGAGCCACCATGTCAAACATTAAAGACCCACCATGTCAAACATAAAAGAGCCACCATGAAAAGCATATACGTGACTCCATGCCAAATATATACGTGACTCCATGTCAAACACAGACGTGACTCCATGTGAAACACTAGAGAGCCACCATGTCAAACATTAAAGAGCCACGATGTCAAACATTTAAGAGCACCATGTTAAACATAAAGGAGCCACCATGTCGAACATTAAAGAGCCACCATTTCAAACATTAAAGAGCCATCATTACATTAAGGTGCCACCAGGTCAAACATTAAAGAGCCACCATGTCAAACATTAAAGAGCCACCATGTCGAACATTAAAGAGCCATCATGTCAAACATAAAAGAGCCACTATGTCAAACAATAAAGGGACACCATGTCAGACATTAAAAAAAACCCGAATCAAACATAAGAGAGCCACCATGTAGAACATTAAAGAGCCACCATGTCAAACATAGAAGAGCCACCATGTCAAACATAAAACAGCCACCATGTCAAACATAAAAGAGCCACCATGTCAAATATAAAAGAGCCATCATGTCAAACATAAAGGAGCCACCATGTCAATCAAAAAAGAGCCACCATGTCAAACTTAAAACAGCCACCATGTCAAACATAAAGGAGCCACCATGTCAAACATTAAAGAGCCGCAATGTCAAACATTGAAGAGCCATCATGTCAAACATTGAAGAGCCACCATGTCAAACATTAAAGAGCCACCATGTCGAACATTAAAGAGCCACCATGTCCAACATATATGTGACTCCATGTCAAACATTATAGAGCCAGCATGTCAAACATTAAAGTGCTACCATGTCAAACATAGAAGAGCCACCATGTCGAACAATAACGAGTCACCATGTCAAGTATATTCGTGACTCCATGTCAAACATAAAAGAGCTACCATGAAGAACATTAAAGAGCCACCACGTAAAACATTAAAGAGCCACCATGTCAAACATAAAAGAGCCATCATGTCAAACATAAAGGAGCCACCATGTCAATCAAAAAAGAGCCACCATGTCAAACATAAAGGAGCCACCATGTCAAACATTAAAGAGCCGCAATGTCAAACATTAAAGAGCCATCATGTCGAACAATAAAGAGCCACCATGTCTAACATTAAAGAGCCACCATGTCGAACATTAAAGAGCCACCATGTCTAACATTAAAAAGCCACCTTTTTGAACATAAAAGAGCAACCAATGTCGAACATTAAAGAACCACTATGTCCAACATAAAAGAGCCACCATGTCAAACATAAAAGAGCCATCATGTCAAACATTAAAGAGCCACCATTTCGAACATTAAAGAGCCACCATGTCAAACAGTAAAGAGCCACCATGTCAAGCAAAAAAGAGCCACCATGTCCAACATAAAAGAGCCACCATGTCAAACATTAAAAGAGCCGCAATGTCAAACATTAAAGAGCCATCATGTCTAACATTAAAGAGCCACCATGTCGAACATTAAAGAGCCACCATGTCTAACATAAAGAGCCACCATTTCAAACATAAAAGAGCCACCATGTCAAAAATTAAAGAGCCATAATGTCAAACAGTAAAACGCCACCATGTCAAACAATAAAGAGACACCATGTCAGACATTAAAAAAACCCTGAATCAAACATAAGAGAGCCACCATGTAGAACATAAAAGAGCCACCATGTCAAACATTAAAGAGCCACCATGTCAAACATTAAAAAGCCACCATGTCAAACATTAAAGAGCCACCATGTCAAACATAAAATTTACACAATTTCAAACGTAAAAGTAAGCGTCATGCCAATTTTAAAGGAGCCACTATAGAGCTAAGGAAATTGTAGCACTAGCTACTTTACTTATTGTATGGTGGATGCTTACTATTTGGGGTGCTTGCTATCTGGGGGATGCTTGCGATCTGGGGATGCTTGCGATCTGGGGGATGCTTGCTATCTGGGGGATGCTTACTATCTGGGGTCTGGGGGAATGCTTGCTATCTGGGGTCTGGGGAATGCTTACTATCTGGGGTCTGGGGGATGCTTGCTATCTGGGGTTGCTTGCTATCGGGGGGATGCTTGCGATCTGGGGGATGCTTGCGATCTGGGGGATGCTTGCTATCTGGGGGATGCTTACTATCTGGGGTCTGGGGGAATGCTTGCTATCTGGGGTCTGGGGGAATGCTTACTATCTGGGGTCTGGGGGATGCTTGCTATCTGGGGTTGCTTGCTATCGGGGGGATGCTTGCTACCTGGGGGATGCTTGCTATTTTGGGATCGATGCTTGAATGCTGTCTGAGGATGCTTGCTGTCTTGGGATGTTTTGTTTTTAGAGGGAATGTCTGTTGTTGTTTTTTGAAGGCTTTAGTTCGCTGTCTATTTGTTATTTGTAAAGAACAAGGATTCTAACCAGATGTCCCCCATCGGGGGGCGAAGATTGCTAGTATTATACTAGTTTTAGACTTTAGATCTCGGCTACTGCATATAAGTTTTACCACACGCATGATGAATGCCCGTGTTTTTGTCTAAATAATTTTGCTGCTAGCTTAGGTAAGTATACATTTAATCGTCTGTATATTTTTTCACTAATGCGAGATTAAAAGTGAACTTTTCTTTGAGCTTGGCAAACAATAATAATTGATTAAGTCCACGCTCGGGATTAGGGGTATTTGCGTAAGAAAATCTGCTCTCCCGCACTTCCCCCTGTCCACCAACAGAATCGACAGGATCTGGGATATTAAATTTGCACGAGCCCAGCCTCCAGTCAGCTTCATCAGAGGGGGGGGGTGAGTCAATAGATTTATTGCTGCAAAAATGTGTTGAGGAATTTCTCTGATGAGCTGGCTTGTTCCTCAGAAATATTCGATTAAATATGAATTCTTTTCTCCCTTTCTCTCGCCCTCTCCCTCTCTCACGTCTGCACTCTCCCCTGTCTACTCTCTCCCTTCTCACCTTTCTCCATGTCCCTCTTCTACCCATTTTCTTCCATCTTTTTCAGGCACTTCTTCCTGTCAATCTACGTACACACGTGCGTTTTTATAAACTTGTTATAACACTAATTTCTGAAAGCAGCACTTCTGTCGCATCTGTTAGAGAAATAGGATTGTTCATGAGGGGAATTGCAGAAAAAACGAAACAGTCAGCCCTCCAGACGCACTGAATTGTGCGAAAATAAGACTTGGGGCTTGAGCCTGACACAGTTCTTGCTAAAATTGACAAATTCTGGTTAAAAAAATTTACCGTTGGACTGTTGGAAAAATGAGGAAGAGAATGATGGAGCAGATGCAGGACTGGAGCCCGGACCTGCCCGCATCGCACACGGGCTGAAAGCTGAACTCAGCCTGGTAGGAGGACGGTGTAACACGGGGAATAGAAAAAAAGAAGAGGGGAGAAAGAGGGGTCCGCAAGTTGTCAATCTTTTTAGTGGGATTGAAAAAAATTGCTCAGTGAGGAGTGGGGATCAGCTTGAGCTAAAGTGGTCGGGGGGAGGCCGCGGGCACAGCGCAGATGCAGTAATATTGTTCAGCATTTCCTGCCCGACCGACTCCGCCCTCGCCACCACTCAGCTTCCAAATCTTCGCTCCTTCTATTTTGCTTTTGCTAGCGACCTGGAGAGAGTGGATCGCTTTAGCTAGAGAGATGGGCTTTTGAAGTTGCTAATCGCATGGGCTTTGAGCAAGCTAACCATGCCTATGCTTTTTTGATTAATAAAAGCTATAATGATGGCTGGAGTGAGCAAAAACGAGCTGTCTCCTGGGTCCGCTGCCGTCTCGACTTTCGCAACGTCGCAAAGGTTCTTTCTTGTACACGCTGCATCTAATAATGACCAAGTTCCATTGTTTGTGTTCCCCTAATGTCTTGTGTCTTTGGCGAGCATTTACCCGATTAAAGATAAATATGAAATTATTGCACCGTTGAGCAAATACTGCACAATCAGAAACCGCAGGTAAATTGTGCTCCAAACTCACGAAAATCATAAGAGCAAGTGACTTGCAGCAATTGGCAGTGATCACTTATAGTGTCTCTCTCGTGCTTCTCCGCTCGTCTGTGTACACAAATGCAGGTCTAGCCTGAGCAGGGTTTGAGCAGTTTTAGAGACACCCGCCGTTGCCGGACTCTGAAGGTGTCTGTCAGTTGGTTGAGTTTTATCTCGGAGTGTTTGTGTTTCTGTCTTGGCCCGGCATGGCTGCTAAATGGGGTGACTCTGGCTGCTCGCGCGAGATCAGCTGAGCAAACAGGTTGGGAGAAAACTCTGACCAAGTCGCTCCTAAAACCAGTTTTGAAATGAACTTCGTGTGGCATAGGCGCGAATGTTTAACTGGTTGGTTAACTTACCGAAAGTCAAGGCGACAGGCAACTATGCATGTTTGTACCAAGAACTACTTTACTACTTAATGATCGAGAGAGTCGAGCTTCGATACTTTTGTCATGAGCCGATTTCAGAAGGTTTTCTACCTCAAATTTCACCCTCTCGAACGCGCCCCAACAATCGCAGGTAATTTTCTGCCAAATTCAACCGAGCCAAACAATGCAGCAGTTGCAACGGCTCGCTCTCGGCCTGCTACTGCTCCCCGTGGTTAGCTGGGTGTCCGCATCCGTGACCTACCTGGCCAGGCAGACAATCAGCGAGGGTCCCAGCAGCAGCAGCGGCAGCTTCCGTCTGGACGCTCTGTCGCTCGTTCGTCAGCAGGGCGGCATGCCCGACGCAGAGCGCGTCAGCTTTTACAAAGCGGCACCGCCGTTCGCAATCGAGTCGTCCGGCGTCATCGTGCTGCACGGAGCGCTGGACCGCGAGCAGCTCTGCCAGCCGCCGCTTCGGCCGTCGCCCTGCGCCGACGAAGACGCCGCCAGAGGCTTAGCGAAGGCCATCCCGTCCGACTGCTGCGTTCTGCTGCGCCTGGAGGCCCGCTCAGCTGGCGGCGGTGGCATCCGCGAGTTTCACATCCGGCTAGACGTCGAGGACATCAACGACTCGCCGCCAGTGTTTGAAGCGTACACCGAGCAGCGCTTCGTCAGAATCAGCGAGGGCGACAGGTCCACCGGGCAAGAGATCCGCCTGCCCAGCGCAACCGACGCTGACAGCGCGGAGAACGGCATCGCCGAGTATCGACTGACGGACAAGCGGCCCAACGCGACCGCGTTCGACAGCTACTTCAGCCTGATCGACGCGACCGGCTCCGCGTTCAAACTGGAGCCGAAGCTGCGGGTCATTCACCCTCTGGATCGGGAGCAGGTGCCCCAGTTCGCAGTGGCCCTGCTTGCAGTTGACAAAGGCCGGCCGCAGCTCACCGGCAGCCTGTCATTCACCATCGACGTCTTGGACCTCAACGATCACACGCCGGAGATTGTCAGCCTCCGCCCTGGCCGGCTGCTCCGCATCAACGAGACGGACGGCCGCTACGGAAAGCTGACAGTGGCCACCTTCAACGTGTCGGACCCGGACTCCGGAGACAACGGCCGCATCGCTTGCCACATCCGCTCGGTGGCAGGGTCGGCGCACCGAGCCGAGCGCTACTTTGAGGTTGGCCCAGCACAGGGCGTGCGGTACGGCACCTCGACAGGCGGCCTCACCGTCTGGGAGCTTCGGTCTGTTGGCCAGCTGGACTACGAGGAGGTCAGGCAGTTCACCTTCAGCATCGTTGCCAGCGACAGCGGCTCTCCCCGACTGTCCAGCAGCGTCTCCCTTACTGTCGAGCTGATCAACGTTGACGACCATCCGATGAAGATCAGCTTCAGGAGCCACGGTGGCCAGAAGCAGCGCGTCGAAGTGCCGGAGAATCAAGCCCCCGGCGCCGCTGTCGCCTCCGTTGAGGTGCGCGACCACGACATTGAGCTGCCGACAGACTACAACCGGATCGAGTGCCGACTCGGGTCGGGCAGCGAGGCCCACTTCCGGCTGGAGGAGAAGCCACTCATAGAACGGATGCGCGAGTTCCGGTTGAGAACGTCAGTAACCTTCGACCGCGAGGTCCAGTCCGCCTACCAGGTGCTCGTGCACTGCCGCGACAGAGAGTCCTCAGCCACGGCCACCGCCACCCTGACCGTCAGAGTGGGAGACCTCAATGACAATCCTCCGTTGCTCAACTCGGCCGTTTATCGCGGTCGCGTCGAGGAGAATTGTGTCCGCCGGACTCTGGTTGCCATGGAGACGGCAGTAAAAGCCGTAGATCCGGACTCTTATCCCAACAACCAGATTCTCTACCGACTGAGCGGCGGAGACACGGAAGAGCGACTGCCATTCAGCATCAACGCGCAGGGCGAGCTGTACACCGAGGCCGACTTGGACTTCGAACGCCGCCGCTCGTACACCTTCAACGTGACCGCCTACAACCAGAACAACGAGAGCCAGTCCAGCACCGCCGAGGTTCGTATTGACATCGTCGACATGAACGACAATCCGCCCGTCATTGTTGGCCACGACGTCGGCTACAGGTTCAGCGTGGTCGAGGAGGCCGCCCCGCTCAGCGTCGGCTTCATCAATGCCACGGACGAAGACACGCAACCGGAGAACCGGCTGCTTCAGTTCCGCATTCTGTCACCGGGTGATCGCCAACTGGGCCGGCTGCCTCCGGGATTTCTAACGACGCCCGACGCTGACAAGTACTTCCGCATTGATCAGCGCAGCGGCGAGCTGCAGGTGAAGACCCGGATCGACCGGGAGACGCATCCGCACTTTCAATTCTACGTACTGGTGGAGAATATTCGACAGTTGCAGCCGCCGTCGGCACCAAGGCAAGGAGGCATCGACCAGCAGCCGATGCACAGCGTCGCATCTCCATCCATCACGACTGTCTACGTTCAGGTAAGCCCGTCGCACACAGATCGGCAGGGTTGCGTCCAACCCTCGTGCAGAATTTCACGATTATTTCCCGAATTTCCCGATCTCATCAAATTATCACCGATCCCATCAAAGTATCACCGATCCCATCAAAGAATCCCCGATCCCATCAAAGTATCACCGATCCCATCAAAGTGTCACCGATCCCATCAAAGAATCCCCGATCCCATCAAAGTATCACCGATCCCATCAAAGTGTCATCGATCCCATCAAAGTATCATTGATCCCATCAAAGTATCACCGAACCCATCAAAGAATCACCGATCCCATCCAAGTATTATCGATCCCATCCAAGTATCATCAACCCCATCAAGGTATCACTGATCCCATCAGTTCCTAAGCCACACGCCTGACAATGAGACACCACTTAGGGTCAACTGTACTCCAGAAGCTGAGCCAGCACTCGCAGATACAAATCTCTCAATAAACATCCCAGGTAATCAACGTGAACGACCATCCACCTCGACTGTGCCGACTGGCTTCGTCAAGCTCTCAGTCGCAATCGTCTCTGCCCTCTGCAAGGACGTCTTCTGGATCGTCAGCAGCAATCTGCCCGGAGCCCAACGGCCCCATCCCGATTACATTCGCCGAATCCTCGGGCATCGCGGTCGGGCACGCGGTCGCGGAGCCAAAGTGCACCGGCTTCCCGTTCGAGGTGCGCGACGCCGACGATGGAGAGTCCAACCTGGCGGCCGAGTTCTTGCCCCGGCTGGAGAATCTCACTGAGCTGGTCGACGGTCGCCTCGTCGCCGCGCCGGACGCCGAGTTCAGCCTGGAGGGTCCGCAGACGCTCTGTATTCGCCGGCTGCCGGCCTCCAAGCTGGAGCGCCAGGAGTTCCGGGTTCGCCTCCGGCTTGAAGACGTCCGCCCGCCCGGCCACAGCAGCAGCTACGACTGTCGGATTCTCGTCGTCAGACTGCGCGAGCCGCCGCCGCCTCCACCCGGTTCGACGACGCTCCGGGAGGGCGGCGGCCGCAAGGGCGCGGCCGACCAGTTCGCCGAGGCGGGCGCCGCCGCTGACCGACGTCATTTCGTCATCGTGGTGTCTCTGGTGACCGTGGTCGTGTTTCTCATTGTCTTCGCGTTCGCGTTCGTTCTGTTCTTCTACGTGCGGCGGCTGGACAACTCCATGGATAAAGGTGGGCATACAGCGCCTTTGAAGGAGAGCAGAAGCGGAAACCGCGCCTCCCAAATAGGGCGCCCCCAAAACAGCATCCCCAAAACAGCACCCCAAAACAGCACCCCCAAAACAGCACCCCCAAAACAGCACCCCCAAAACAGCACCCCCAAAACAGCACCCCCAAAACAGCACCCCCAAAACAGCACCCCCAAAACAGCATCTTCAAAACAGCACCCCCAAAACAGCACCCCCAAAACAGCACCCCCAAAACAGCACCCCCAAAACAGCACCCCCAAAACAGCACCCCCAAAACAGCACCCCAAAACAGCACCCCAAAACAGCACCCCCAAAACAGCACCCCCAAAACAGCACCCAAAAAACAGGTTCAAACTCCAACCCAAAAAGCTTCTGCAGTTTCCTAACACTATATTATGCCACGACTTGTTGTTTAGGCCGTTTTCTACAGTTAGTTAAGCTGACCTTAGCTTCGCAAATCAGTCAGGCCAGTCAGGTAGGGGCACTAAATGTCAGCAATCTGGAGCAAAACAATCCCCATCCATGGATTTGGGAATCCAAACAATCTCACTTGAAACAGTCCCAAGAGACAGGGACAGACAGGGCTGTCAATGTCAAGGTCTGTCAAGGCCTACCAGTGAAATTTGACACTTGCCCTGCCGCTCTGTGCGTTCCGACCTTATCTCTGCTGTTTTGCTTGCTGTCGTTAAAAAAAGATTTTTTGCTGGTTCCATGGATAGATGGATGGAGATGCGTGATGACTCTACTGAAGGGTCAGATCAGCCTAGATCCATCTCCCAGCTATATTACTATAGGGGACAAAAGTGGGATTGGCTTAATCTCCCCTTATGGCTTAAGAGGGGACCCCAGCGCAGGTTTTGGGTTTTCTGGCTCCGATTCTGAAGCCGGTGGGCTGCGATTTTTGAGTGTTGTTTAGAGTGAACCTCGGACAGATAGAAGACAGAGAGGCTTGGGAGTGATGCGGTGACTCTTTTTGAAACCACTTCTCTGGCATAAACAAAAGCAGGGAGAAAGAGAGGCGAAGGTGGAAGCTGGGAGTTGAAGCGAAGAAGAGGCCGCCCGGGTGTGCAATCGCGTCAACAACCTCAGCGGGGGCACCGGCCAGTCACAGAGGCCTGTGTATAAACACACAGACACACACACACACATACCGCACACACACACGAATGTTGACCCGCTTCCCGAAAAGGGGAATATTTTAGGTACGGGAAGGCTTAAGAGGGGACGGCGGCTTGAAGAACGAATGGTTAGGATTGTCGCCTCCCTGTCAACATACGGAGGAATAATATGGGATAAGACCATTTCAGAAAGTAAAAATAATCCCATATTCTGACTGTAAAATAAAGCTATCTGGTCTTAGTGTTTGCCCAATTAATAATTATTATTTTATGGAATATTGTAGACTGCGAGCCAGACAGATGCGTCACAGTGCCACTCAAGACTCGCCCGTCCGTGACTGGCACCCTTGGCGGCGGTGGGGGCGGAGGCGGAGGTGGCAGCGGCGGCGGCTGCGGAGGAACTGCGGGAGGTCCTCAGGTAAGGAAGGAGAAAAATTCTTTTTTGGAATATGCTAAATGCATGAGAGTGTACGTGTGGATAGAAAGAGAGAGAAGAGAGAGAGGAGAAGAGATTAGAGAAGATAAGGGGAGAGGAGGGTACAAGAGGGGAAAGAGGGAGAGAGAGAGGAGTGAAGAAAAGAGAGGGGAGAAGAGAAGCGGAAAAGAGAGAAGAGAAGAGAGGGAGAAGAGTGGGGAGAAGAGAGGGAGAAGAGTGGGGGAGAAGAGAGGGGAGAAGAGAGGGGAGAAGAGAGGGGAGAAGAGAGGGGAGAAGAGAGGGGGAGAATAGAGGGGGAGAAGAGAGGGGAGAAGAGAGGGGAGAAGAGAGGGGGAGAATAGAGTGGGAGAAGAGAGGGGAGAAGAGAGGGGTCATACAAGAATCTATCTGACAGTGGTAAAAAGCATGAGAAGCATCTAAAAAGCAAGTGTGCTTGAAAGAGAGACACAGAGCTTCTTAGAGAAAAGCAAGTAAAGGCAGATATTAGGCCCTCGAAAATAACAATTGCAGCTAACTGACAGTTGCAGCGGACTTGAAGGTCCTGTTTATTCGTGCTCCCATGGGAGCATTGAAGACAGTTTAGCTAAAGCCACGAATTTACGGCCACTTATGCCTGAATAACTATGGGCGGTGGGAATACTTTTTCTGAAGTTTTTTTCCCGTTTGTCTTTCCCTCAATTTTTTTTGTCGAAGCGAGAAGAAGTGCTGAATCCGCCTGGAAACAACTGTCTAACCGTTAGTAAGCAAATATTCAGTTGAAATTTTCTGAAGAATTGAACATGAAGAAGTCGAGATGAAGAACTTCCAGTTCTTTACGATTCGGTAAACGATAAATTGTTAGGAAAATTACTGCTAGCGAAAACGCGATTCTGAAATCTGCTATTTCGCGTGTTGTAAATCTCATCTTTTACCTGAACATTTTCTTGTTACAACCAGACACCATACGGAATTTTCTAACTATAAACTATCTATTATCTGCCGAACCCTCAGCTTGTGCAGTTACAAAATATGCGCAGCGAAGTTTTATTGAGCAAAATAGTGAGAGTGAGAGAGCGAACAAGACAGAGACAGACAGTTACAAATTTAGACCCACCTTTAAGACAGCGTGAGCAAAGCAGTTTCAAATCGAGGAGATTTTAAAGGTTTCTCCGCGCTCGCGCAGCGCAACCAAGGAGACCGATAGATAGCAACTGGACTGGTAATAACTTTTTCTGAGTTTCAGTGTCCTCAGTTTGCGAGATAGATTATGAGAGATAGGATGAGAGAAGAAATGAGAGATGGGATGAGAGAAGAGATTGAGAGAAGAAATGAGAGATGGGATGAGAGAAGAGATTGAGAGAAGAAATGAGAGATGGGATGAGAGAAGAGATTGAGAGAAGAGATGAGAGATGGGATGAGAGAAGAGATTGAGAGAAGAAATGAGAGATGGGATGAGAAAAGTGATTGAGAGAAGAAATAAGAGATGGGATGAGAGAAGAGATTGAGAGAAGAAATGAGAGATGGGATGAAAAAAAGTGATGAAAGACGAGATGAGAGAAGAGATGAGAGAAGAGATTGAGAGAAGAAATGAGAGATGGGATGAGAGAAGAGATTGAGAGAAGAAATGAGAGATGGGATGAGAGAAGAGATTGAGAGAAGAAATGAGAGATGGGATGAGAGAAGAGATTGAGAGAAGAAATGAGAGATGGGATGAGAGAAGAGATTGAGAGATGGGATGAGAAAAGTGATGAAAGACGAGATGAAAGAAGAGATGAGAGATAGGATGAGAGAAGAGATGAGAGATGAGATTAGAGAAGAGATGAGGGATGGGATGATATGATAGATGAGAAAGAAGATAGAATGAGGGAGGAGAAGGTGCAAACTACTGTAAAGTGGATAGAGAGATCCCAGGCCCATCCAGACCCCCAGATTGAGTTGCACCGCAGGCTCTAATCTAAACTCTTCATGGTTCAAGCATTGCAAATTGCATTAGAAATGTATCCACGCAGTGCCCTGTAGCATTATCACGCCTGAAGAGATTATGAAAACAGTTTAAATACATGTACAGTATTTTACTAAACTTGTGCTCCAGAAAACATCTAGCGGAACTTACTTACGGAACATTGAGACTTGGAAAAATATGAACCAAGAATTTTTCTGACCCAGTTTCTGGCTCAACCAAAAACCGTAACTCAGGACAAGCGGTCTGGCCGGTGTGGGGGTCGCGGGTTCGTTCCCACGGGCTCCGGCTAGAATATAGTGAAAGATGAGCTTGTCACATATGCGAGTATTATATGCCTGATCAGAAGCCACCATGTAGATGCCGTGTAATCTGAGACAGAACAACAGATTTTATGATTTGAAAAATGAAATATTCAGCTACGAGACCATTTTTTGGTAATGTCTGTCGGCTCAGTTTTCAGCTGAATCGCACTATGAATCCCGATCTGTGTATGCAGGGGAACTTTTTCTAATAGACACAGTTTGCTCCCAGTCAGATGACGCGCAGAGGCTGCGAAGCTGAAACACGACACCGGTGCTGCAGGATTTTCCGCCGGGTGGAGACCGGAACAGTTGTGTCCTTGCAAAATTGAGAAAAAATGTGTCTAAAAATATTAAATAACCGAGTGCGTACTTTGGCCCGCTAGATCGAGTTCACTTTGCAACCTGAGCTGTAGCGTGCAAGGAGAAGATGTTAATTAAATACTTTGACAACAATATTTAAGTTTTTCATTTTCCATTGTGGGCGTCTTGTTTACTTTCTCCTCTCACTCTCTCTCTCTCTCTCTCTCTCTATCTCTCTCTCTCTCTCTCTCTCTCTCTCTCTCTCTCTCTCTCTCTCTCTCTCTCTCTCTCTCTCTCTCTCTCTCTCTCTCTCTCTCTCTCACTCTCCCCTTTCACTCTCCCCTCTCACTCTCCTCTCTCTCTCTCTCTCTCTCCTCTCATTCTCCTCTCACTCTCCCCTTTCACTCTCCCCTTTCACTCTCCCCTCTCACTTTCCCTCTCACTCTCCCCTCTCACTCTCACCTCTCATTCTCCTCTCACTCTCCCCTCTCACTCTCACCTCTCATTCTCCTCTCACTCTCACCTCTCACTCTCCCCTCTCACTCTCCCCTCTCACTCTCCCCTCTCACTCTCACCTCTCATTCTCCTCTCACTCTCACCTCTCACTCTCCCCTCTCACTCTCCCCTCTCACTCTCCCTCTCACTCTCCCTCTCACTCTCCCCTCTCACTCTCACCTCTCACTCTCCCCTCTCACTCTCACCTCTCATTCTCCTCTCACTCTCCCTCTCACTCTCCCCTCTCACTCTCACCTCTCATTCTCCTCTCACTCTCACCTCTCACTCTCCCCTCTCACTCTCCCCTCTCACTCTCCCTCTCACTCTCACCTCTCATTCTCCTCTCACTCTCACCTCTCACTCTCACCTCTCACTCTCCTTTTCAACTGTTTTCAAATGTCTTTACTCAACGGAAATCAATTGATCACAGCAAAATCACAGGGTCCCAAACAGCAACACGGAACAGCACTCGGTGTACAGCTGACGTCTGCCCGGACATGAGAGGAATTTGAAAGACAGCCGGAAAGAGAAACAGACAGGCGGCTGAGACAGACTGATGCGGGACTCAAGCTCATCAAATACAAAGATCTTTCTGTTGACAATCGAAGAGAAAAACAGCTGAAACAGAAAATGCGAACAAGAGATGCTCACTGACAAGTGACGGGGGGAGGCCACGGGGTGCTTTGATTGGAACGTGTTTCATGCCCCACATACGTCACGAATTGCAGTTCTAAACTTTTTACAGAGCTCTTACAATGTTTCCTGTCGAAGAGTAAATCAAATAGTTTTTAGTCTCAGTAGTCAACTAGAACTTTTCTTTTTCTCTCTTTCTTCCTCTCTGCCTCCCTTTTTAATAGATAGATAGATAGATAGATAGATAGATAGATAGATAGATAGATAGATAGATAGATAGATAGATAGATAGATAGATAGATAGATAGATAGATAGATAGATAGATAGATAGATAGATAGATAGATAGATAGATAGATAGATAGATAGATAGATAGATAGATAGATAGATAGATAGATAGATAGATAGATAGATAGATAGATAGATAGATAGATAGATAGATAGATAGATAGATAGATAGATAGATAGATAGATAGATAGATAGATAGATAGATAGATAGATAGATAGATAGATAGATAGATAGATAGATAGATAGATAGATAGATAGATAGATAGATAGATAGATAGATAGATAGATAGATAGATAGATAGATAGATAGATAGATAGATAGATAGATAGATAGATAGATAGATAGATAGATAGATAGATAGATAGATAGATAGATAGATAGATAGATAGATAGATAGATAGATAGATAGATAGATAGATAGATAGATAGATAGATAGATATTCATAAGGCAGTTTGAAACTGCAAACCACGCACTCGGAAGATATTGAAGGTTACCAGTTGTCGAATGTTCGAAAAAAACCGATATTTCGGCCCAGACTGGGCCTTCGTCAGGGTTTATTTATTCGGGTTTAAAAACAAATATATTGGCAGTGAAGTTATTGTAACATAATTTCAATATATATATATGCTACTTTTGGGGGTGCACTGAGCAGTGTTGAGTAAAGATGTGTACGTATAATTAGTTAAAAACGTGAGTTGAAGCACGCTGATTGGTTAAAGATTGGCAGCTTAAAGCCTTGCACAAAAAATATTAAAGATGTTAGGTGCTATAGAAAAACAGATTTAGAGCGTAGAAGTGTATGAATAAGCATCTTGAAAAGTTCAACAAATAAGTTATTTACGCCCGTAGAATTGAGAACAAATATTAAATTAAAACAGAGCACTGAGAACTTTTCAAAAAGAAGTGCAAGTAAATAGATGTTATTACATAAACAGTAAATAAATTGAGTCGCCAGGCAGGCCACTAGTTGCAGTTGGCGGCGTCTGGTCACAGATCGCCGCCTGCACAGCCCCTGGTCACAGGCGACTGGGCACTGCAGATCAGTTGAGGCTAGATTATCAGTAGTAGTAGCACTAGTAGTTGCAGTAGTAGCTCGTAGTAGTAGTAATGGAAGTAGTAGTAGTACAAGTATTAGTAGAGTAGTAGTAGAGCAGTCGTAGGCGTAGTCGTAGTAGAGACGTACTGGTAAGCAGTTATTTGAAGTAGCCAGGCAGGCCACTAGTCGCAGTTAGATAATTAGATAGATAGATAGATAGATAGAAAGATAGATAGATAGATAGATAGATAGATGGATAGATAGACAGACAGATAGATAGATAGATAGATGGATAGATAGACAGATAGATAGATAGATAGATAGATGGATAGATAGACAGATAGATAGATAGATAGATAGATAGATAGATAGATAGATAGATAGATAGATAGATAGATAGATAGATAGATAGATAGATAGATAGATAGATAGATAGATAGATAGATAGATAGATAGATAGATAGATAGATAGATAGATAGATAGATAGATAGATAGATAGATAGATAGATAGATAGATAGATAGATAGATAGATAGATAGATAGATAGATAGATAGATAGATAGATAGATAGATAGATAGATAGATAGATAGATAGATAGATAGATAGATAGATAGATAGATAGATAGATAGATAGATAGATAGATAGATAGATAGATAGATAGATAGATAGATAGATAGATAGATAGATAGATAGATAGATAGATAGATAGATAGATAGATAGATAGATAGATAGATAGATAGATAGATAGATGGATTCCATTTAGACCTGGCACTCCAGTTGGCAATCTACAGACGAATGAGAGACTCATGCAGCTCCCTGCCGCAGCGGTCCCTAGGCAAACAGGGCACTTGAGCTCAGAGCTCCGCCAAGTCAAATATTAGGCAGGTCTCAAAGAGAGAAAAATGAGGAACTTGCTGGAAAGCCTCAGCGCTGTAAAAGAACAGACAAGCATTTCCACGTCTTTCATTTCCAGTATTTTTGTCTTGATCGATGAACCAGTTCAAAAGCACACGCTGGGCATTTTGAGAGTTGATGCTGTTTGAGGAGCGGAGAGTCTTACAAAGCTTGTTGCATCCGCTGACTGGGGCTCTCAGAATCGCGGGTACTTCAGGCAAGCCAACCCAGGGAAGGACCTGCTCAACTGCCTATCTTATATCGATCTGAATTTACTAAGAAAATCTGGGCCAGTTTAATCAAACATCCGGGCACACAAGTTTAAACAAACATCGCGGGTACTTCAGGCAAGCCAACCCAGGGAAGGACCTGCTCAACTGCCTATCTTATATCGATCTGAATTTACTAAGAAAATCTGGGCCAGTTTAATCAAACATCCGGGCACACAAGTTTAAACAAACCTACTCTCTTTGAGACTAGGCAAACAGGGCACTTGAGCTCAGAGCTCCGCCAAGTCAAATATTAGGCAGGTCTCAAAGAGAGAAAAATGAGGAACTTGCTGGAAAGCCTCAGCGCTGTAAAAGAACAGACAAGCATTTCCACGTCTTTCATTTCCAGTATTTTTGTCTTGATCGATGAACCAGTTCAAAAGCACACGCTGGGCATTTTGAGAGTTGATGCTGTTTGAGGAGCGGAGAGTCTTACAAAGCTTGTTGCATCCGCTGACTGGGGCTCTCAGAATCGCGGGTACTTCAGGCAAGCCAACCCAGGGAAGGACCTGCTCAACTGCCTATCTTATATCGATCTGAATTTACTAAGAAAATCTGGGCCAGTTTAATCAAACATCCGGGCACACAAGTTTAAACAAACATCCAGGCACACCAGTTCAAACAAACATCCGGGCACACCAGTTCAAACAAACATCCAGGCACACCAGTTCAAACAAACATCCGGGCACACCAGTTCAAACAAACATCCAGGCACACCAGTTCAAACAAACATCCGGGCACACCAGTTTAAACAAACATCCAGACACACCAGTTTAAACAAACATCCAGACACCAGTTTAAACAAACATCCAGACACACCAGTTTAAACATTAACTTGAACATTAAAATTGACTATTAGCATCGTATTGAGTAAAATGATATGGTGATCAGCGATCTCACACCAACTATCCACAATCCCACACAGCTGGTCACCCTGCTCTACAACTCGAGAGACATAGTCGCCGACTGCGACTCCGCCAATCGCCAAATGACAGCCGGGGCGTCGGCATCAGCGACTGCCGCAGGCGACGACTACAATCAATTCGGCGGCGTCGAAGATGATCGCACAATGTCGGCGGGAGACTTCGCCAGCTGCGGCGGAGGTCGGTACGAGATCTGGCGGGACCATCGGCAACCGACTGGCCGGTTCCGGCAGAACCACCAGCAGCCGACGTCATGCGGGATGGCAACTCCCGGCACAGGGCCGACAGTTCGCCGAGTCGCTGGCGCCGCTGGGTCGGCGTCGATGCACGGCAGCAGCAGCTGCGAGGACGTCGACATGTCGGCTGGTGCAACGCCTTCGACGGCGAACCACGTCGGACAGGCGGTCGGCGGCTATCAGACAATGGGATCGCTGAGGTACCAACGACTGTTTCAGCAACAGCAACAGCAACAGCAGCCGCAGCAGCCAGTCTACAGCCCAAAAAAGTCATTGAAAAATACTTACTTCGAGACCAGCTTTGTGTAACAAGCGAACGCATCCCTGAGTTCGACTCTCTTGAGGTTAAAAATATCATTTGTTTTAATTCAGCACCCAGTCTGTTATGCAAACCACCCGCACCCAGTAAGTTTGTATATGTTCGATAAAGCTAATTTTCAATTCTCTATGTAGGCCAAAACAGCCAATTGTATGCGTATTTTCTTTCTTTGTAATTACCAGCTGACACACACCACAATAAATCATATACGAGGCTTAATGCTTTTCCTAAAAAAGGTGTGACTAAACCCGACAGTTCAAGGATTAGCGCCAAAAAATATGAAATCGAAAGTGAGCAGGGAGTCCTTGGGGGGGAGTCGTGCCTACCTTATTCTAAACCTAGGATTGACTCACTGCCAAGCCCTTTTTTGCATTTGTAGCAATTTCTGGGATTTACACGGACTTACGAGTAATAAGCTCTAATCCCCTTTGTGTCCTGTGCTGGACAAACTATTTCGATTGACATGCTGGCTAGATTAAGCGGCTTTATTCAAAATACGTATTTATGGTTTTTTAAGCAATGCTTCTTTGAGCAATAG